>PVIH01002816.1:0-109737 GCA_004025045.1 Sigmodon hispidus
AACTGGATTTGGCCAGGAGTGGTGACTGATCCAAACATTATTGGATCAGTGGGACCATAGGACTGTCTGCTCCCTGCCCAGCGAAGGGATGGGGAGTTGCAGAGAAGAGAAATGTCAAGATGTGTTGGGAGGGGGAAGGGACCTTGAATGAGGATATACAGGGATGGGAAAAAAAATTTCAGAGGGAAAGCTGAACACAGAGTAAATATATGTGTAGCAATCTTATTTGTATTACCACCCTTGAAAAAAAAATACTAGATGGCAAACTAATCTATTAATTACTGAAGTTACTTGTAAACTTTTCTTTTTGTATTTATTTGGAAGAACAAAGAATAAGCCAGAAAACTAAATCTGAACTATTCCACCATCCCCAAATGACTTGTTTTTCCAATGGGGTGAGTGATGAATTGAACATCACTGTTATCTAAAGAACTCTAATTTAGTTTCAGTGTATCCTTGTCAAGGTTCTAGTCCACAGGGCTAACAGATAAGCAAGATATCAGTTTTCAACTAAAAAGAAAAGACATGAGAACCAAAAGGAATTTTTGTTTTCCATCAGTTCTTGTGAATAACAAATATTCCCTTGAAGAGTTGCTGCCCACTGAAGTCTACTAAAAGAAACAAAGAACTGTCTGTAATAGCTTCACGAATGCTCACATTATTAAATAGTGTGTGTGTAAAAACTAAAAAAAAACCAAAAAAACAAAAAAATACAAAAAATACAAAATACAAAAACAAACAAACAAACAAAAATAAATCACTCTATTCACTCATCATCTTTCAATGAAATAAGAATGTTTGTTTAGAGTCCACTAATGAGTGAGTACATCCCCTGTTTATCCGTTTGGGTTTGTGATACTTTGTTCAGGAGGATATTCTCCAAATCCATCCATTTTCTGCAAATTTAGGGATATAATTTTTTCTTACTGCTGAGTAGTACTCCATTGTGTAGATGTACCACAGTTTGTTAATCCATTCTTCAGTTGAGGAACATCTAGGTTGTTTCCAGGTGGTTGCTATTAAAAATAATGCTGCTATGAGCATAGTTGAGCTAATGCTTTTGAGGTGTGAATGTGTGTATTTAGGGTATATGCCCAATAGTGGTATTGCTGGATCCTTAGAGTGACTCTCCATTTTCTGAGAAACTTCCATACTCCATTCCAGAACAGCTGAACAAGCTTACACTCCCACCAACAATGGAGGAGTGTTCCCCTTGCTCTGCATCCTCTCCAGCGTAGGCTGTCATCTGTGTTTTTGATCTTAGCCATTCTGACAGGTTTAAGGTGGTATCTCAAAGTTGTTTTGATTTGCATTTCTCTGATGGCTAAAGATGTTGAGTACTTTTTCAAGTGCCTTTCAGCCATTTGTAATTTTCTGCTGAGAATTCCCTTTTTAGTTCTGTACCCCATTTTTTAATTGGGTTATTCAAGGTTTGGGGCTCTAGTTTCTTGAGTTCTCTATTTTAGATATCAGTCCTCTATCTCTTTATGGGTGGGTGAAAATATTTTCCCATTCTGTAGACTGTCGTTTTGTCTTATTGACTATACTCTTAGCTTTACCAAATCTTCTCAGTTTCAGGAGGCTCCACTTATTGATTGTTGTTCTTAGTGTCTTTGCTACTGGTGTTATATTTAGGAAGTGATGACCTGTGGCCAATGCATTGGAGGGTATTTCCCACTTTCTTTTCTGTCAAGTTCAATGTAGGTTGAGGTGTTTGATCCACTTTGTTTTAAGTTTTATGCACAGTGATAGGTTTGGACCTATTTGTATTTTTCTACATAGTGCCATCTAGATATGCCAACACAATTTGTTAAAGACATGTGAGAGTATGAGCATTTCAATTACAAATCACATGCTGGGTTAAAATTGTGATTATTTCACAATGAATTTGTCTTATCCAATCAGTCTGTTTTAATCAAAGTTTCTAAGCAAATAGATATCAATTCTTGGGCATGGTCATATTTTCATTTTTACATCTACAATTAAACATGTTAATTGATATTTCTTACCTCCCCATCAAATGGAGCGTAAGCCTGAGTATTCATATAAATAAACATCTAATATACTTCATATCCCTTTAGAAAATATGCCTAGTTTCTCAAGAAGAGTAGTTATAGGGATTTTTTTTGAATTATCATTTAGGAAAAATCTTCTTAATAAATGATCTCTAAGCTGATTGTACTCTTTAACTTCCTGAAAGAAGCAGATTCTAGGAACATTCATAGAGATCATAGTGTAAATAATCTTAACAATACACTAAAATATGAGCTCATTTTATTGGTGGTAAAATGTTTAAATATTTTAAGTAGACTTTGACAAACACTTTAATTTTAGAAAAAAAATACTGGCTATGAAGAATGGAATAGATGTTTTAAAACTGTAAAAATGTAATCTACATATTAGCTTTGGCTGATGGGTTGGTAAAATAATGACCAATAGTGGAGCTAAAAAGGAAACTAACAAATAAATAACATACTCTTAGTATACATGAAATTCAGCTTTAAAGTTTGAGAGAACAATAGGATCAGACATGGTAGGAAGAAGAGAAAGCTGAACTGAAATGAGAAATGAAAACATTTTTGAATTGCCAAAACAGCCCCAAACAGGTTGTTGGCATTCAAAATCAACAGTCATGTACAGATGTTGTTTGCTCATACATGTAATTGACAATGATTTTTTAAAAATAAATAAACTGGTAGATGGTTAAACTGATTGATAGTATTTCATCCTTATACTCTTTGTTTCTTTGAATATTTCATTCACTGCTTCAGCAAATAATTACGCCAGGAGCTGCTTTAGCCATGAGAAACATATTTAGATGTCACGTAGTCTCATCTTTCAAGCTGTCCATTGCTGAATACCATGATGGCCTAGAAAGCTCTTCCATTTGTTTTCAATGAATTTCCCCAAGGAAACCAACGGCCACTGTGCTAATGAATGCTTCTAAAGAAAAGCTAACAGGGAGTTACTTTGGTCCTAAAGTGTTGCAGTCCATTATCTCTCAGTAATGTGACAACTACATTTTTATGCATCAAGAGTGATAGAGACATGAATCTGCAGTTAAACTTTTATGCAATGCCATTTACAGAAGTGAAATAAATATCCATCAATGACATGATGTATGTAAAGACATCCATCAAAGGTTAGAAGACAGAATGGAAGACCCATGATTAATTGTTCATTTCTCAATTCACCCAGTGGTGAAATAAATATACTTCAATTTAACTACTGACACTTTTAGTGTAAAGAATGGGCTATTTGTTGTTTCAAATTGTGTATGTTACTAATTTCAAGAAAGAAATAAAAATCCATCAATGACATAGCAAGTAATTGAAAATACTTTGAAGGGTTTGTCCAGAGATTTTATTTTCACTAATTCCTTACTTAGAATGAAAAAGTCTGCTCTCATTTGTTGAAATGTCAATTTCAATAGAGGCTTAGTTACAAGACAAAGATAATACAAGGTCACATATAATAAAAAGTTCAATATAAGTCAGAGATCATTGTGATATTCACATCCTCTTAGAGAAATTATCGCTAAAAATATTCATGTTCAAAAATTGTTTGAATTTCTGATAGATATTTATCTGGTAAGTAACACAGTATGTGAACAAAATGCATGTAGTTCTTTTTATTCTGTAAACTGCATAAGAATTAGAAATGTTTCTTTTTAACTGAAAACCATACACTATTTCAATTTCATTCAGTAGATAAGCACTTTGGAGTTGTCTGAAGTCCATTATTGCCACACCCGGAATGTTATCAACAGTGTAACATAAAATTGCATCTCATTTTGCATAAACAATAGTGAACAATATGCATATTTATGACATACAACTTATGGTAGTTAAAATTAGACAGAAACATAAATGTCATATAAAATGCTTAATCAGAGATAAATAAAAAAAATACTAATTGAAATAATTTTGGAATTTTACTTCTTGATGTTATATCATTTTAAAAAATTGATTAAGAAAATAATGCAGTTCGATGAAAGAAGATGGTGGACAATGGATTATTGTAACTCTTGTGAAGACAAAGTAAATTATCAAGTTAAATAATTATTCTGCAAAGTCTGGGATCATGTTAATTACGTTCATTTAGCTTTTCTTACCAAGATGAGCAGAATCAGAAGATTAAGTATTTAACTAATTATTTTCACTGGTGATTATTTATTTTCATGGAAGCATTCTGAATTCATAAATAAATGATACCTGCAGAAAGGTATAGTAGAACAATTTAGTGCATAGGCACTAATGAATGGAATATTTAAACTGTTTATCTCAAAATTTCTTCTTTCTTCCTCTGCATTCCCTCAGAACCCATCATAATTCCAGGATCTGCTCTTTTAATGAAGAGTAGTGTATTTGAGTCCTCTTCAGAGGAAAAAAAAATGTAATGTACAACAACATTTTCAGCATTATACAAGCTCAAAATAACAAGGCAACCATTGAACAATGTAATTTTCTAGATGAAACATTAAAGTCCCGTTTAGAAGTTACCCACATTTCAGTTTGGTGAAGAATGCTTGCTTTGAAATCTCTCAAGACTGATCACAATAATACCTTGTAAGCTTTTATTTGTGCTTGAAAATGATTAAACTAGCTCTTCCAAAATT
The DNA here is from genome assembly GCA_004025045.1 of Sigmodon hispidus. Classification (NCBI taxonomy): domain Eukaryota; kingdom Metazoa; phylum Chordata; class Mammalia; order Rodentia; family Cricetidae; genus Sigmodon; species Sigmodon hispidus. The sequence continues at coordinate 4,619 of PVIH01002816.1, forward strand.
GCTTCTAAAACTAAGACTGGGAAAGTACAAGTGGTTTCATAAGCAGAATACCAGAAAGGCAGCGCATGCAGAATTATTTAATTTCCAAACTGATAAGGCAGAAGACACATGCAATGCAAGTGTGCTATGAGGACATGCGTACACATACATGTGTGCATACACAGAGAGATGTTTTCTAACATGATATTTAAGATAGATACAATTGTAAAACTAAGGAAAAACATAATAATATTTATGGGTTTGATTTTACAATACATAGTTGTTGTGTGGGAGTCAATGGGATATGTGGTTTAGGGACTGAGCTGGATGGGTAATTTTCCCATAGTTATAAATCTTGTTTTGTTTTTAAAAATCCATAGACATTTCTTAGGGTTGATGATTAAACTCAGTGAAAAAGTACTTACTTTGTGTGTACAATGCCATGATTTGTCCAATGCAAGATCAACAAAATAATAACACATGAAAACAAAAGTAAGTATCAACAAATGTGTTTGTCAAATTTTTATCACTATGATAAAATATCTTTAAACAACCTGTAAAAGAAAGGTTGGGGGTGGTTATAGTATCAACTGTTGCTCGAATCTAGTTTGAAGTCCTAGAGTGAAGCAGCTTCTCATGGCATAGACATGGTGGAGGAAATGTGATGGAGTTATGGAAGCCTAAAAGCAAAGGGTGAGAGGAGAGGAAAACAAGGGAAAGGGGACGGCTGGGGGGGGGAAAGGACAGAGAGGAGGGAGAAGAGAGAGAGAGAGAAGTGGGAAAGGCAAGGGGACTGTCAGAGAGAAACCTATACTCTACAAAGACACATTCCTAGTGACAGACTTTCTTCCAGAGTCACCTCCTAATAGTCCATCCATCTTTAAGCTCATCAACACATCAAAATCTTTAATGATGTTGACAGCTTGTTAGTGGAGACAAGTCCTTCTATCTGCTGTTATATTGTTGTCACTATTGTCTCAAATAGAACTGTTCATCACTATGAAAAATATTCAATAAAGTATTACAATGTAAACTTACAAGATTTTTCAGAAGTGTTGGCTAATGTAAGTGTTAAGATCACATTTAAAGTAGCATAATGTAGTCAGAAGTTTCTGTCTCACCACCATGACTACAGGGTAAACTATAGTGTTCAGTTTGTTAGGTATATTAAATACATTTTAAGCTATGATATTGAAATGTCGATTAGGGACATGAGATCAAAAGCTCATCTATGCTAAATATAAACTTCATAGTTCTTCACAGTCATAATTTTCAAAAATAACCATAACACAGAAAATGAATGCTTATATTTAATATTCAGTAGACTGCATACTTGCAAAAACATAGTAATTTGAAAATTATATTGAATAAGTGTAAGTACAGATGCAAAATTGTGTCCTCATTAGGATGATGGTTATTTTACCTGCTACATTGGATTCTGCATATTTAACAGAGTATAGAAGGATCATTAATTTTATAGACATATAAGGAAACAGAAGACTAGTGCTGTAATTGCTAAATTATGCCAAAGAACAGTAGCAGTTATGAGGCTAGTTAGTTTTTATTTATATGCTTGGTTTCACTTGTATAGTGATAATTTTATATAAATATACTAATTTATTTATAAAGTGACATATAATTACTTATTAAATTATTAACATTCTTAGCATTGGTACATGTCCAACAATGTTGACTAATTTAGAATAGTGTTTTAGTATATTAAATAAAATGAGATCATTTCTTGGTAATCATCATGACATTCTTCAATATTATATATTACTGGAGAAAGAAAGCCCCATAGTGAGCAAAGAATTGAGGAGATCTGTAGAAAAATACTAACTCATGATGCATACCCAAAGCAACTAGCTTTCTTACACGAAGGATTTTGTAACAGAAACTTCAATCCTCTTTTCAGGAGGCATTCAAGAGAACGCATGTACTTTTTTATTATTATTATAAATGTTGAAAAGCCTACAAACCTGGTCTTTAATTGCTCATGGAAATTTCTTCTCACTATAATGACAAATAATTGAAAGATTATGTATTTAAATGAAAAGGGAAGAATGGAAAGTCTAATACCATTGTTCAATAAAGCCACAATTCTTCACCAGGCAAGAAAAACCAAAATGTGTAATTACCACACTTGTGAGACTATCAACAGTGTTGTATCTAACCACCAAAACATACATCAAAAAGAACAAAGATGCAGGCTAATAATTTAGGATTACATAGTGAAAATTAATCAGGAGTTCAGTACTTTACTTAAATTGCCATTTCTTTTATTTATAGATGGATTTGGTATGTGAAACTACATTTGAATTATATGTTACTATATAATACATTTACTTTTGTAAAATTTTGTTCCTGGCTTTGCAATATGAAATTTGTAATGATCTGCAAAAATGTCTTATATAGAAGTTTCATAATAAACTCTAATTGAGGCTAGACTTTATTCGACATATGTTCATCTTCAAGGCAAAGCAGAACACAAAATTGGATTTCCTATCACTTAACAAGTGCAACTTTTCTAAAATTAAGTGCATGATTAATGTCAGTCTAATTGGGGTAGTTTATCAGGTGTTGGGTGACTCATGGGCTCTAATTATGTGACTACATATGAAACTTCTTTTTCTCTGTATTTTCCACTTTTTGTAATGGATATTGAAAAAACTCACAATTAGTTTCTTCTCACACAATTGTTATAACACATAGGACATGGACTTCTGTTCAGATATTATTTAAATAGATATTCTGACATATATTTAGGTTGAAAAGCAGAAGCTTTTTCTGGGCTTTATGTGTATATCTTGAGAGCTACATATTTTTTATTTAAAAACATCACTGCTTGTTCTAGCCTCTAAGTACATCTAATTTTATTGCACTAACAAAAAATCTTGTTTTTACTACGGTAAAGTCAACAGTCACAATATATTTAAGGGAAGCAGGGCCTAAAGTCTAATCCTTATTTTATTGATAGTTTGAGAAATAAAATGAACACTTCTTGAAAAATATTATGAGTTCTATCATACTTCTACTTTTCATTACTTGGCTAAAATTATATTTGCTGTTGCAGAAATAAGCAACATATACCTGCACATCAGTGAAAAGTAGCTAAAAGAGTAAGATTCACTGAAATAATCATATTTAATTCAGTTTTCAGTGAGTTGGAACTTTTGAACTTCAGATACATAGATAAGTGCAGCCTATAAAGAAGAGCTTTGCAGGGCCAATTGAACTTGACTCTATAGTGGGAAGAAGGTATAAACTTAGAAGAAAAATCCATGCACAATATTAACATTCACAAATAAAAAGGAATAAACTATTTCCAGTGTGTTTTCATGAAGAACTATATAGCTGCAGGTCTGAAAGAAATAATACCTGAAGACAACCTGAAGATCCTAATTAGTCTTAACAATAAAAACTAAGAGTCACATATCAAGGCAAATATTGAAAGATCATAGTGCATCCCTGGACATTAGCTGTGACCTACTGCACTTTCTTTATCTGTAGCTGAGCCTAACCTGGCTTGAGGAAATTTAGATTTTATTTTTTATGTTTCATGTATTTAATAAAAAAGAGAAGTTTCAGTACTGTATGGTAATTTTTTAGCTATCCTTGATGTTTTGTTTTGTTTTGTTATATAAAGTTTGATATTGATTTAAAAAAAAACAATAAAGAAAAATAAAAGAAAGATCAGAAGGCAAAGGGACAGGCACCATCACTTCTTACCCTACCAGGATCCTCTGACAAAAAAGGGGAGAGAATCTTCTACCTACTCTATATTCCTATTTTCAATGTCCTGTTTCTGTGATTAAAATCATGAGCTTACCAAGTGCTGGGATAAAAGGTGTGTGCTACCATTTCCCAGCTCTGTTTCACTCTTAGACTGGTTCAGTCTCATCTGCTCTTCCTGCTCCCTCCTCCCATGTGCTAGGATTAAAGTTGTATGTCTTCACTGCCTGACATCTATGATTAACTAGTGGATAGTTATGCCCTCTGATCTTCAATAAAGCTTTATTTGTCAGAACACACACACACAAATCACACAACAGAGGACATGAAACACAAAGCACCACATACATAAATCAATTTGTCATTTGAATGTAGAATTGAAGAACCCTGACTATAGTTTAAAGTTAGTTGAATTCCAAAACAAAACCTGAGTAGGCTCCTGTGTCCCTGGCGATGGAGTTTAAGGTTTTGGAAGCCCCACGCTAAGCTGAAAGACCTTCTCTCTCTCCCTCTTCCCTGCAGATTTGAATGTAGAACTCCCAACTTTTCCAGAACCATATTCTGCCTGTATTCCAAAATGCTCCCAAACATGGAAAAAACTGAACCAAACTTCAGAAAATATAAGCAATTTCTAATTAAATACTTTTCATTTTAAAAGTTGCCATGGCCATGATGTTCCATTACAGCAATAGAACACTGACTAAGCCAGTCTTTGAATGATTTTTTAAAACTAATTTACAAAACTCTTCTAAAGTATATACAAGTGGTATACATATATATTACCATAACTTTAAAAATTACTCTATATAAAATTATATTTTTGAAAATATATACAAACAACAACAGTGGTTTCCACATGGGACACAGAGGTTTCTACATGGGACACAGAGATATTAAATGTCTAAAGGTTGTAGAGATGGATTAGCAGTTAGGAATACTTGCTGCTGTTGCAGAGAACTGACTTATGGTTCTCAGCACCGACATCAGACAGATTACATTCCTTGTAACTCCACTTTAGAAATTACAAATCTAATACTTTCAGGCCTCTGTGAACACCTGTATGCATGTCATACATATACAGAAATGCATGGACAAACATATACACATAAAATGAAAAAAACTCAAAAATTCTGTATAGTCGATGAAAATATAACAATCAAATATACAAGGCTACTTGAAGAAAAAAATTTAGCTCAAGAAACCCCATTTTGCATACTAGTAGCTATTTTATAAAAAAGGTAAAATAAAGTTTTGTTTAGCATTTATGCCCGAGGAGGGCTGCCCAGTTCTGGGAGAATAGTCATGCCTGACCAGTCTTGGGACAAGAACATGTCCTAAAAGAATAGACCTAGCAGGGAGCCTCCTCAATTCTAAGAGAATAGCTTCCTGCTTGCCCAGTTCTGGGAGACTAGACAAGACATCTGCCCAGTTCTAGGAGATGGATAGATTCTTGATTGCCCAGTTCTGGAAAACAACCACCCCTGGTACCGTCCATCCAGGTGGGGGTTCAAAGATATTCTGGAGCAGAAAGACCCTGAGCATGAGCCAATCAGTAGCATGTCAGCACCCTGTCTCCAAGCAAAGAACTTTGTTATAAGTTTTGCCTATAAAAGATCCCTTATATATATTATTAAGAATTAAAAGTATAAAACATTTCCTAAACCAGTTGTTTGTCTGTCTCATGAATCTCAATTCGTTTTCTAATAAAGACCCAGAGCCATATATTGGGGTAAATACTAGAAGATCAGAGAATCAGAGGAAGAAGCCACTAGAGAAACTTCTCACCCTACTGAATCATCAGGCCTTACTTAAAGGGACCATCCAGTCTTCACTAATCCTGAGACTGAATGACTCTGAGTCCTCAGCCAACAAAGAAGGGAAGTGCCCGCCGGCTAAACTCCTGTCTCCTGCATCATATTCCTTTCCCTGCCATATCACTTCCTGTGCTGGGATTAAAAGTGTGTGTGCTTCCCAAGTACTGAAGAAATTGTTAAGAATAAATGCTTGAGCCACCACTGTTACTCTTTTGGACTGGATTAATCTTGTACGTTACAGACAGGTCTTAAACTCAGAGGTCTATCTGCCTCTGCCTCCTAAGAACTAAGATTAAAGGTGTGTACTACCACTGTCTGACCTCTATGGCTAACTCTGTGGCTGGCTCTGTCCTCTGATTTTCAGACAAACTTTATTTCTTAGATTATAAACAATATGTTACCACAGTTGTCTTTTGCGTGCATTTATATTGCTAGCAAACATTAAAAAAAAAAACTAGTAATATCAGGCTCATTTCACTCATACTGATCCTATTTTTTGATAATCTATAATATTAACTTTTAGATGAACTGGCTCTGAGGTTTATTTTATGTGGTCTTATAATATTAGATATAGTTTATGCTTTTTCCCTATAACACCTTAATCATTGGTAGATTTATTATGTGAAGAGTAATTCAAATGACTTGTTAAACTCATTGGGTTAAAAAGACATTCTTAAAATCAATAAGAAGATGTCATGATAGACATTGGCATTTCATTGAATTTTCTGAGTGCAGATCATTAAAATAGAATGAGAGCATGTTCTCAAAAACAGTAGTACAATAATTTATTTTAAAAGATGATAACTGACTTTGTTTACAATTTTAAATTAGTTAATAGATGACGAACACTATGTAGTTCAGTAAGCCGAGCAGAAGTTAGTCTGGATGCAGAAAATGACAGACCATGAACATGCTCCCAAGCGTGGACTCATTAGGTCATAATAGCTTCTTTTGAAGAAAAGGACCGTGAGATACATCAGTAGAGAATAAAGCATTTTCAAAGATCAGGCTTTTAGCACTTCTGTTAACTTAAGAAGCAGAGTTCCTTATCAGTGGATTTACACTGAACATTTTGGAAGACTTGGCTGTTGTTCATCTTATCCTAATCTCAGGATGTCAGATAAGGAGATGAATTTCAACTGTAGAGAAACACCTTAGTGTGAGTGAGACTGTGTTTACTTTCATTCCTTTCTATTGGGGAGTATACAGAAGCAAAGCACTGTTTCTCAACCTGTGAGCAAGACATTTAAGGTATTAAATGATCCTTTTGCCGAGGTTACCTAAAACCATCAGAAAACACAGGTACTTAAGTTATAATTCATAACAGTAGCAAAGTTACAGTTATGAAGTAGCAACAAAAGCAATTTTGTGATTAGGTAACACCACAACATGAGAAACTGTATTAAAAGATCATAGCATTAGGACGGTACTTACACAAAAATTAAATTCTACTTCATAATATTAATTATGTATTTATACTCATCATGTAATTTAACAAAAAACAAACTTTTCCTCTATATCCATTTATATTAATTATCATACTTAAGTGACATTTGTTAAATTCTGATAATAAAATGTAAGGATTTTCTCTTGGAAAAAAAAAACAAACTTTATTTTCCCCAAAGAAGAATTTTTTCCTACTCTTTTTTTTTTTTAATTCTTTTTTGAAAATCAGTATCAATTATTTTCATTGATGTATAAATGCTTTTATTTTGGAAGTTCTTCTTGCTAATTAGTATTTCTAATAAAATTTCCTGTTAGAATAATAAGATGAATATAAACAAATATGAGAAATAACATGTTCTGTTATGCCCAAAGTCGCAACCCTGGAGATACCACCAGAGACAAGGAGGTAGCGGGATGCAAAAGCAAGGCTTATTGATAGAGACCAGCTAGCTCATGAACCACTCCAGATGTCGGTTACACCAGAATCATGCAGGAGGGTTGATTAGGGCTGCAGGGGGTGGGGGGACTCCTTTTACAGCCTGAGGCTGTGAATTGGGTTCAGGTGAGGATAATGATACTAGTCATTAGTTAATTGGCTCATGCTAGGGGCTTTCCAGACTAGGGTGGAGGTGCCTGGTAACAACGGGTCAGGCTTTTGATTGGTTAGTACCAAGGTGAAAATAATTTTTATTATTATTATTTCTTCCTGGCTTGTTTGGGCTAGTTTTGTGCAGGGTCTCATAGCTCATCCTAGGTGTATGGTCAAGCTGTCCTGGTTCTGTGCCATGGAATGTTTCCTATAGAAGGGGTAAGCCCACCATCAACCCTGGAACTTGCAGCTGGCCCAGGAATGATGAGGGTATATTTTGACTAGAGCATTTGGTGGTCAGTTAGCAGGGCCAGAGTGCTATGGATTCTGCAATTGGCACTTAGGTCATGCTGCCCCTCTGTAAACAGCAGTTTCTAGCTATGGTCTCTGGGAACTGGGTGAGAGACTCTTTCTCAGGGCTCTGTCTGCTTTAGTTCTGCATAGTTCTCTAAAATGGAAGACTCCTTTTAGTCCTGGACTCCACCTGGATCATCCAGGTGTCCAGCTCATTCTCTCCTAGAACTGGGCAAGCCCCTGCCAGGAATGTGGAACTGAACTCTATTTTATCTCTATAGCTACTAGAATACAAAATGACATTTCTTGAGCTAAGCTTACTCTCTTCATTTCATATTTCATAGTAACTAAATTATAAAGTGATACTTCCACACAATAAAAACTGATACTCCCTTCTAAAAGGCATCTTGTTTTTACATAATTTATTTGAACCAATGTTTTTTTTTATTTATAAAGCTACATCTCCTTCTCTTTTATACTTCAAAGGTAAAGCTCTACTTCTATTTTTATCTTATTTTCATTAAAATGTTCAGAAAGGTTGCCCTCCCCCCTGTGCGCGTGTCTTGATCAAGGGCTGTTTCTCTAAACAAACCTCAATGATCAATTCTCCCAAGTACATTAATTTTTTGCAAACCAGACATCTAGATACTTTTGTCTACAAAAAACTATAAATATGTGCAGTAATATTTTATTATACATGATTTGACTTTGTTTCTAATTCATGCCAATATTTGTCTCTTTACAAATAGAGATTTTAATTCACTTGTCTTAGTCCATTCTATTTATATATCTTTAGTGTATACTCAAATATTCAAAAAGGAAAATATTAAGAATATTTTTATATTTATATCAGTGTAACAATGTTGATGGAAATTTTTCAGTCATTCCTATTATATTCAAAGTATTAACTTAAGATAGTACATCAATCAAATAACACATTGGATTTGCATATTTCTTCCATTGTATAGTTATAAATAAAAAGTAGAAAGACAGTCCTATTCAAAAGATGGATAAGAGGAAGTATGCTGAGACAAGGAAACTAAATGGCTTTAACATGTATGACTTTTCCGGGCTGACATTTTAATAATACTTCTTTGAATGTGCATTGTCCTCACTTCCTTTTCATTTTCCATGAAGAGAGACTATTATTCTAATTAGAGCTGTTAGATCTTGCTAGAGAAAACTGCGTGTGTAAGCTTACTTCTTCTTCCAAGGACAAGACAGTTTCAATTGTTATGAATAAAAGTCAATAAAATTTCTCATAAAACAAAATTTTCATAGACAGAAATTTTGATATATTATTTGGAATGAATTTTCAGTAGCATATGCAGGTTGAGGAACCATGATGTGAAAGTCCAAAATCCAAACTCTTCAGAAAACAAAATACTAGAATACCCACATAATTCACAAAAGAAAATTAATACTATGAAACTTTAAATTATAAAAAGAATTTCTTTAAATGCTGTTTAATTTTCTTTACTCAGTAACACAGGTGTACTCTCACACACATACATCACATACATGCAAAGACAGATAATGTACAAGTGAAACAAACAGATTTGATATTTGGACCAGAATTTCATTTTCAAGATAGCCTATTAAATATAAATAAACATTTATTTCTTTTAAAAAACATTTATATAAGTATATCAAAACAGAAAACATCTAAATTTAGACACACGTTACAATGCATTGCAGATAACAGTATAATGTCTAATGGTATAATGCTTCATATTTGAAAGTCATCTTTCATTAAATATCTTAAATAATTATACTACATTAAGCTAATCTCTTAACATTTGGCTTCTTGTGGTTATATATCTACATCTACGTAAAAATCAACTACATATTTACACTATACCTTTATTTCCAGGAAGTTTGGGAACTTACAGCATAGCACTGGACATGGACATGTTGAACTTAAGCAAATGAAGTCATGTTTTATCACTGAATAAGATACTAGAAAAGTAGTCAAGACTATTTATAGTATATGAAAATAAAGGTTTAGATTGCATGTAAACTTATAAATAAAAGTCTTGAGCATATGTTGACTTTTGTTTTTACCAGTGTTGTAGAAAGCGACTTAAACCATTGAAACCAATTTAAGAGACTGACTACATTGTTACTTGTCAGATTATTGAAGTATATGGATCATAATGGAAACAAACACAATTGTTGGCATTATAAGTTAAGAAATGATTATAAAATATTTAGTTCCATTTACATTCTCAACTTCTATTACAATGCACTAATACAGTTGGCTACAAAAGTTATGCAACATATACTTCTGAATGGAGTTTTCTGAACATTACCTTCAGGATAGGACTGGTAAGAACACACAATTTCAGATACCAATAGAATTCATGTGACTTTAAATTTAACTCATTTGGTATTGTTTGTATGTTGTAATAGCTGATTCAAAATACATTGAGAATAACATTTTCTTCTCAAATTGAATACAGAAATCATATTATTGCACAATACCAGGCATGTATTCAGCTTTAAGACAAGCTTGAATTAAACTACTTTTCTTCTCTGCTGTGAACTAAAATGATCTCTTCACCCCCTATAAAACCTACATTGGAGTTGTGGTTCTCAATTTTCTGATGTGATTCTATGTAGAAGGAAGTAGATAGATCATGATTTTGGAGTCCCTAATGACAGTATCTGTGCTATTAATATTAAAAAAACACAGAGAGATGGTCTTTGTATCCATTCCATAGGATAAGAACAGAGCCATCTGCAAACAAGAAAGAGAACATCCTGAAATAGAAGTGAACGGTATCTAGATGTTGAAATTCCATTCATTGGAACCATGAATAATGTACCTGTGACTGAAAGCAACTGACAATATAGTATTGTGTTAAAACTACCCATGTTGATTCAGGACACTCAAGAAACTGTTGCTCAGAAATCAAACTTTGATATTTATTTTACAAAACTTTTCTAATATATTAATAAATATAGAAATAAATAAAATGACCTCAAACAAAATATTGCATACTGAAATAAATTAAAAGTGCCCATAACAAAATCAATAGTAACAAATAAAAAAAATCAATAAATTCATCTAGCTCTTAATTCTCTGAGTCTTCATTATAGTTTTTCATAATCTAAAAAATTCTAGTATTTTTCTCTGTAAAATATTCTAGCATAAACCCTATTACATAGTGACTTTAAATTTTAGCATATATATTTATTTTATGATTATATTCAACACATATTCTCTATATATAATTAATTATATTTTATTTCAGAAAATCATTAAGCATGACTTTGGGTGATTCTCTGGGGCCCTTAGTCCAACAACTCACTAAGATGCAACCAATTCTTGACACTACAGTTTTTATTTGGTGTCAAAATGTGTGTACTTTGGGCTTTGTCTCCCTATAATTTAGCAGAGTTCAAAGATGGTCCCCCTACCTTTTCTTCTGTCATATTCAGGAGATCTGGCCTTCTGTGAGGTGTTTAATCCATTTGGAGTTGAGGTTTGTAAAACATCACAAATACAGATCTATTTGTATATATCCATCTTATTTGACCAATATCAATGGTTGAAAATGCTACTATTTTCCAATGTCTACTTCAGGATTCTCTGTCAATGAACAATTATTTATAGATGAGTGGACACATGTCTGGTGCTTCAATTAGATTTTATTTATCAGTGTATCTGCTTTTATGCCAGTAGCATGCTGCTTATATTACAATATTTCTGTAGTACAAATTTTGAAGGCATGAACTGCTTTATTTCGCCAAACACACACATCATAGTATGACCTTGGTGATCTTATGAAATAAAATAGAATTATATATGATGAATATGTGTTGAATATAATCATGAAATAAATATGTGCTAAAGTCTAAAGTCAATATATATCAGGTTTTGTGCTATCTTAAAGATCAAGAAGTATGTTTTTGTGTGCTCAACTTTAATCTTTCAAATATGAGAACTATGCTTTCAAACTTGAAAAATAACATAGACTATCACATTTGGGTAGTAAAACACTATTTAGTCAGATGATAAGTGTTTGCTAACTATTAATTATAATCTATAAGGGCTCTTAATGATGATGATTTTTGCAGATAAACTAAGGATGTAATAATTTCTCCTAGAGAAACATTATATAACTGGCTTTCAGTTCTGTACTTTATAATATTCCTGGCATACATAAGATTCTACTTAATCCCTAAGTAAAGGAATAACTAAATAAAATGCCAAATATTAAACCACATATAGCATGGACACTAAAACATTAAACAAAAGGAGGTGGGGCTCATAAAACTGAAAAGCTCTGTGTGACAAAGAACACTGTCATTTAGAAAAAGTAGTATATGTTATAATGGAAAAGACACTAATGTCACAAATAATAGAGGGTGAATATCTAAAATATTTTACTAAAAATTCTAGATATCAAAAAAACAAACAAACAAACAAAAATGACTCCACTAAAAATGAAGGTAAAGATCTAAACAGACTTCTGAGAGAATGAAACACAAATGATAAGAGAAGCGCTTAAATAAAAGTTCAAATTCCTTACTCATCAGAGAAACTCAAAATAAAACCAATGAGAGCCTATGCTGGTAAGAACAAAGGGTAAGGAGAATACTCATCATTTAACTATGAGATCGCAAACTTGTACAGCTGATATAAGCATCAGTATGATGATTGCTTAGGAAGATGGGAAGAGATCCATCTTGGATGCAGTTGTACCACTTTTTGGACAAATACTCAATGACTATACATGATACTAAGGAATAACCTCCCCATCTATGTCAATGCTACACTTCTCACAACAGTCAGATATTGGAAGTAGTCAAGATGTCCATAAAAACATATGAATAGATGATAAAAATGTTGTACATTTTCACAACAGAATATGCTTTGTTAAAAACTACAAAAATAAAATTGCAAGTAAATAGATGAAGCTAGAAAATATCATACTGAGATAGGTAACCCAGATTACAATGTAAAAATAAGGTCTGTATTTGCTTATAAGATATTAGGTTTTTCTTATCTTTGTATAGCCATGCTACAACCCATGTATCCATGGGTTTAGGTATAGAATAAGGGACTGGAGGGGAAAAAAAATATTTCCCAAGGAGGGGAACACAGAACCACAGAATAACATATTTCTGGATAAACAGATATTGGGAGAGACTAGAACAACAGAAATAAACTGAGAAGGACAGAAAGAAGAGTACTGACAGAGCTAAACACAGAAGGATAGCTGAAACTACAGATCATCTGAGGGGTGTTACAGAACCCTAAAATAATAAGAGCTTCTTTGCTTCCATATTTACAGGTATGCATATAAATATATACATATATACATGCATATACACTTGAAAGAAATCTAAATATAACCACCAGAGAACAGGGAGACAGAACCCCAACTAAACAGCATTTGTCATTTAATGAATCCTACAGTGACAGAAATAGGTTACATCTAACTGAGTTGTTAGCCGTAGGAACCCAGGGAGCACTGCAAGTGAAGAAGGCTATTGCCAAGCCTACAAACTGATGGTAAGGATCAATGGCTGAAAACAATAACCTATATATGTCATTGAACACAGAAAAGTTCTGCTGGAAACTAACAAGAACTTTCACCCTATTAACTAGTGTTAACATTGCTAATATATACTAATAGTGTTAGTACTATAAAGTACTCTGAATGCTACCAAAGGAACAAAGAGAGCTCCAACCCAGGTGCAAACCATTTGATCTGTAAGGGTGGCCCATCTACATGATAAATGGGCACAATAGTGGCACAAAGGCTTTTGGAGTAACCAACAAATATCTGTTTGAATTTAAGGTCCATTCTATGAGATGGAACCTATTTGGGCACTGCTTGGAGGACAAAGAACCTGGGACTTGCTTGATAGGCCATGAACCTAGGTGAAAAGCCCAAAACTACTGTTCTGCCAAAAAAATATATCTATATAATGACTGCTAATTTTCTCCTTTTACCATAGATAAGTGTGTTTATCCTCCATCATAAGCAAACCTTCTTACAATTTTGTGCTGTGTGGGTTTTCTGTGTGAACACGTATCTTTGTGTGTGCATGTGCGTCTTGTTATTTTCTCTGTTTCTTTGTTTTGATCTATCCTCATTTTTCTGTTTCTTTTCTAAACAAAGAGAAAGAAGGTGTAGCGTTGGATGGGTCGGGAGGTAGGAAGGATCTAGGAGGATATGTGAGAGGAAAATCCATCATCAGAATACATTGTATGAAAAAATTATTTTCAAATAAATAAATAATCTATTCTTCTAAATAATAGGGTTTCATATATCATATGATTCAGCAATAACTTTGGGCCAACTGATAATTAGGAGTTCAGATGAGGAAGGAGAGAAAATATTTAAATATTATATGAAATCTTAAAGAGTCATATCTACTTTGATACTTTGGTTAAACAAATCAGTAATGGTGAGAGCAATTTACTTAAGAAGTGAGACTAGGAACATCATTACAGATTTTCTCTAGAGAAGTAAATGTAAAAAGCTCTAGAAAACTCACTCCCATACACATCCTTATGGAACAGAAGAAGGAGAGTACATCCCCTTAGTGGACATGATGATTAGACTCAGAACTGAAGGTAACATATGAATCACTTAATAGAATTAGACTGTAATTAATCATATAAGTTCAATATGATAAAAGATGTGATTCTAAAGCTGGGAATTTTGCTTTCCTTCTTGGCCAATGGTAGAGAAGTTGGTTGTCCAGAAGAGTCAAGGGTGAAAGATCAGTATCTATGAGAGATCAGATTTGATTAGGATTCAGTGGTGATTTCCTCACTATTAAAGAATCATTTTCATGTTGTAAAATATTTTAAATAAAATAAGGAAAACATATAATATGTTCGAAAGACATAATTTAACTGAAACCTCCACCATTTGCAGGAGATTCATGCCTACATTTTTAGATTTTCAGTTAAGGGCTTTCTTACTGCCTAGTTCTCCCCTACTATGTGGTGGCCTATTTCTTTTATGCATTTTTGCACACTATTTTCTCAGGAGACTCTGGAACTGATGTCAGTCTTGCTTGCAATTATATGTTATGGCTTACCATCTAAATGTAAGTAAAAGTTTTGAGGGCTATTACACACCAAATGTTCCCCAGTGTATCAAATTATAAAACACAGACCTGAGCTAAAGATGTTGATGGCAACTTTCTGGAAAAATGTACTGTTAAATTGTCCTAAAATTTCATGTTCAATGCCAATCGTAAGGTATTTCTAATGCTTTCCTAATGGACTATACAAAACAGTCAGTGGCATATACCATTGAAAAATATTCCTATAGATATATTTAATACTGATTTGTACTATACATGTTCATCTCCCTTTTCTACCTGTCTTGGGTTCTTTAGTCTTCTATTATATTCATGCATCATAATTGCATAATTATATAATTTTAAATTTTCTCTTATAAATTACATCCTGATTTAAGTCTTCTCTCTCCTCTTCTCCATTTCCTGCCCCATTTTACCCTATCTACTCCTCCATTTCTCTCCAGGAAAGGCCCACCTCCATGGGTCTCAATCACACAAGGCATATCGAGTTTCAATAATAAGGATCACCCCTCCTATTATGGCTGAGTGGGGCAACTGAATAGTTAAAAAGGGGTCTCAGACACAGTAAAGAGTCATAGACAACCGCCACTCTCACTATTAAGAGTCCCACAAGAAGACAAAGATACATAAACATAACATATATGCAAAGGTTCTAGGTAAGACACATGCAGGTTCATTGATTGCCATTCCAGTCTGTGAGCTCCCATGAGACTTGTCTAGTTAATTCTGTGGGTTTTCTTTGGTGTCCATGACCTCTCTGATTTCTATAATCCTTCCTCCTCTTCTTCTTGAAGCTCCCCTAACTCTCTCTATTGTTTGGCTTTGAGTCTGCATCTGTTTCCATCACTTGCTGGATGAAGCCTCTCTGATGACTAATGTACTAGTCTCCTGTCTATGAGTATAGTAGGATATCATTTCATTGCCATTCTTATTGTTGATCCTGTTTGCGACTATTCTGGGTCTCTGGGTTATTCTGCCTCTGGTTCCTAACCCTCTAGGCAGTGGGATCCTTCTCATGGTATGGGTCTTAAGCTGGACCAGTCATTAGTTGGCCACTTCCATATCGGTACTACATTTATTCTATTATATCTTGGAGTCAGGACAAATTGTAGGCTAAAGATTATGTGACTAATTTGATGTCACAGTCCCTGCAATGAGAGTCTTGCTTGCTAACAGGAGATGGTCAGTGGAGTACCTGTATCACCCATTATTAGAAAGCTTATTAGGGTCCTTTGTACCAGGTTTCTAGCTCATCCTTGAGATAATCCCCATTTCTTGTTATCAGCTCCAGTACTCTCTCTCTCTCAATCCTCCAACATCTAATATTACATTTGCAAATCATAATCCAGAGAAATAATATGGAAGAGAAACAATCAAGGGTATACTTAAAAAATATCCGTGCAGCTATAAATCACAAACCTATTGTGTTCATTAAGCATATTAATGTATTGATAAAGCAGGTCTGTACAGATGTAGAAAAAAGGTCACTAATTCAAACTCTAATGTCATCGTTTTTTTTTTTAATTTTAGTTTGCAACATCAAGAAAAATCAAAACACTGCACTTAGTATTTAAGAGTCTTGGCCCATAATACCTCCACTTCTGTGGCATTCTATATCGAATAAGTATTCCAGACACAGGAAAGATATCCTTTAAAACAGTGAGTATCAAGAAAATTACATCATTCTGAAAGGAAAGCAAAAACTCAATGATCAAACAAGCAGGCACATAAAAAGCAAGTATAAGTATCAGTAGTCACCACAGAATTGGCACATTAACAGTAAAGGCAAAGTGAGAGAACCAAGGGAAACTCAATCAGTCACAAGTGTGGAATTAAGAATGACCTTTCACTATTATATAGCCACCCTCCCAAAGAAAAATATTTATGTACTATTTCTAGTATTTTCTTGTTACATGGGTTGTCTGTAAGGAGACAGTCTATTTTATTTTGATGATCAGGTTACAAAATAACTGCTTCAGTACAAGAGCATTTCAGGTAACCTAAAATATATTAGCTGAAAGGAAGAGAATAGCCATCAATATAGGAGCTCAGGGTATAGTTCAGTGGTTAGAGTATTTGTTTATGAGCACAAAGCTTTGTTTCAAGCTTCAGAATCATATAAAACCATGTATAGTAGTACAATCCTACAGAAACAGTAGGAATAGAATTTTAAAGTCCTGGAAAGCTATGTTACAATTTCTGGACCATACTAGGACACCTGAGACCTGGTCTTGTGTAACAAAGCAAAAAACAGCTTTAAAAACTCATTGTTCTGAAAATGCCACCATTATTACAGGTGGATGTCTTATAACTCATGTTTAAAGCAGTATCAACAATATCCTATGTAGAGCACATAGTAATGTCACTATAAAATTTGACCATATTTTCATTAGCAGAATTATATCAACTCAACTGTGAATACAATTTGTTCACAAGGAAACTTTGAGGAATATTGATTTTACTATAATGTTCTTTATCTTGAGAAATACTGAAAAACATTTTATTGAATTATAAACAAAACCACAAGTTAACATTACTGAGGGAATGTTCTTAAATCTTCAGTGTCTGAAGATGGCCTTCAACTATCATGTATGGTGCAGCAAACAGAAGTACATCATGTAACTGAAATGGTAAAGTGATTTTCACAGAAAACATTCATACACAATCAAGTGTATACACATTTGGCACTTACGGCACATGGGTGTTTCGCTGCTTCCTTGGAATAAGCAAGTTCATGTGCTGCCTCAGATACCTTTTCTCGACACCTGCCTTTTCTTAAAGGTTTGCTTATTATTATTTTAAATACCAAATCCAGTTTTTCTTCTTTTCCTTCCTCTCACACACACCCAGATCCCACGCCCCACCTCCAATCCTCAGAGAAGATGAGGCCTCCCCAACCTGGAGTCAACAAAATCTGGCATATCAAGTGGAGGCAGGACCCCCTTCCCCCCTATGTATCAGGGCTGAGAAATGTATTCTTTTATAGGAAATTGACTCCAAAAATTCAGTTTATGCACCTGGTCTCACTGCCAGAGTTCCCAGAAACTGCCCCAGTCACACAATTGTAATCACATTCAATAATGTACAAACACCAATGTTTCATTTGAGGAAGCCAATGTTGTCAAAGTTTACCCAGTATTAACTTTGCTTGCAGGTATAAATACATTTCTGTTTGGCATATAATATTTATCAGAAGTCCATGGTAACACCATGACAGTTTCTAAGGCTTTGTAAATCTGAAGAAAATTTTCTTTCATATCTATTATGATGAACTGGAAGTCAAAGATGACACTTTACTCCCATAAAGCTTCTTGAAAGAGCAAAGTGATGTGAGCAGCAATGGTTACAACTTTGTGGTCATATTGCTTTTGTGTGCATGTACTGTTTTATTGTGAAGAAAGAAAAACTCTACATTCAAAAACAGGAGTCAGAAAGGAATTCATTAAAGGAGTACATATAGTAACAAGCACTCTCATTCATTAGCTGTTTGACTCAATCAAAGCCTTACCATAAATATTACAGGTGCTTCTCAAAAATAGAATCTAGTTTTGCTGAGTTCTCACTTTGAAGACTAAGATAATGGGTAGAAAACTTTGCAAGGTTTTCAAAATTATATGAATTATGCCTGTGTGCTGGGATTGAGACTGGCAGATTTGCTTGTCTTGCTGAAGGCTGAAATTCATGGAACATTTTAAGTAACACAGAACTCTTTTAAATTGATCCTTATTTTGATCAACTCAATTATTAATTAGTTTGCCAGAAGTAAGCAATGAGAGTGTGACCAATTTTTTAGATATTATATAATTATATTGAATACAAATAATTTTTTCTTCCAATATTGAAATCCAAAGCCTTAGAAATATCTAGAGTTCTTCCACTATAATAAGAAAATTTCTAGAGAGAACTAACTTCTTATATTTGTAGTAATTTAATTTTTAGAATAAAGACATTTATTGCCACTTCATATTAAAACACAAAATGAAGTAACTGAATTTGAATCAATTATTTTCACAGGGAAAATCAAAATTCTTTCTAAATTTTTTTCAAAGTACCCAATTTTCAACATATAATTTTATTCTTCCCTGTGGTCAACCATTCAAGAATTTATATTTTAATAAATTATACAATAGTTTATGATAATGTGACAATCTCTACAATGACTATTTTATGCTATCTGAATTAATTATGTAATAAAATATGTTTTATAAGTTTTAATATATTTTTTTCATAAAATGTGGATATGAAAGTTTCATTTTCTTGATTATATTAAGTTGTAGATTTCTAAGAGTGAAGAAATGAGCTTAATAAGTGGCAATTTGAGATTTAGAGTGAAGAAATAATTTTTTTACATGGTACCTTGGAGTCCATTCCCTCCAGAGGAACACCTGACCCAGTCTTGATATTGGGGTGAGGAAAACAGATCTGCCTGGAGTGGATGCTGAACTAAGCCACCTTGGGACATTGGGACCTCCTGCCCTTGCTGGGGAGGAGATAAAGATATGTGGAGAAGAGAGAGTGACTGGGAGGGGGAAGGGAGTCTGAACAAGAGGATACATGGATAAAAAATATAACTTTATTCATAATAAAAAATAGAAAAGAAGAATAATATTTACTAATTGATACATATATGTAGATAGATGATAGGTAGGTAGATAGATAGATAGACAGATGACAGATAAATAGATAGGTGATAGATAGGTAGGGAGGTAGATAGACATTGATTGATAGATAAACAGATAGATAGATGATAGATAGATCAATAGATAGGTAGGTAGATATAGAGAGAAGGTGGGAGTCAGACAAAAAGCAAGGTAGAGAGAGAATCAGTCGTGTAGCTGAGGCTGGCCTTGAAATTGCAGTGTAGTCAAGGATGATTTTCTACTCCTTTCTTCCTTCATTCTGAAATCTGATAACTACTGAGCAATGTTTTAGCAGCTGTGGTGGGTCCTTCTGCAGCACCATATCATTTCTCCTCTAGAGCACTCATGTTACCTTCATCATTTTCACATTAGTCACTGAGAATAAAACTGTCACATTTGGTTTTTGTCTTGATACTGGCTCTTAAGTATTGTACTTCTCATATCATTCAATTCACTGATTTGTCCATTTTCTTACTATTCTAATATCCTTCTTTGAACTGGTACTGCATCCAATCCCATAAACCACAAGCTAAATCATATTAAGCATAATGAAACAAATACAAAATAACAATTTTATGATTTTGCCATTTTTCTCCTAATCTATATTTGTAAAACAATATAGTCAGAATCTAAAAACCTGAAATCTTAGATTACTTCTAAATGAAAAATAGTGTACAAATTCTCAGTGGTCTCCCTTATTTTTTAAAGAAATATTTTTAATGATTTTTCTTCTGAAAATATACAGAAAATGTTCCATGTCTTAGGAAATTTTACAGAGAAAAATAATATCTGAATTGTAAATTTCCATAGTTCATACTATCTGTTCAAGAAGAATGGAAGAAATGAGAATTTGTTCAATAAATTGTGGAATTCTTTCTAAATTCTAAAGTCTGAGAGGCAAAGAATTCAGTAGCACAAACCCTAGTGGGCATGGTGGAAAAAAGGGGAAGAGATTTGCCAGCTTGGGAAATGAGCCAAAATAGATGCATACTCAGATTTTTACTCCCCTTGGTGCTTCAAAAGATTGCATAGAATATCTCTCTTGGTTTTGTCCGTTCTCTAGAGTGGGAGCACTATGCCTCTCTTTCATTTCTTCTCTCTTTCATTCCCATTCCCCTTCTCTGTTAATGTACCATCTATCTTATCATAACTTTCTCTTTTATTATAGCCTCCTCTTTTACTCTTAACTATAATCCCTCTGACAATAAAGTCTTTTCTACATACAGATGGCTTGTGTCTCCTGCTATACGTGGCTGCCGAGTTCCCCATGAGATCCCTGCTCCATAGAAATACACCGCCAGATAATACAGATAACTGGTCAAATTTATAGTCATACTATACCAAATCAGTACAAAATCCTAACAGTTTTATTCTATTTATAATTATGTGGTACTATAAAGTTATGACTCCCTACATATATTTGGAAAGTCACAAATAAATTAATAAGAAATTCTTTAAAAAACACAACAGATTTCTTGGGGGAGTTTATAAAAATGATTATGCTTCATAAGAATTATAAAGCATGTTTTGGGAATCTAAAGTACAGAACACACCTCTTTTGATCTTAAGCCACTCACTAAAGTGCCAATACAGAGAACAGTCATTATCTACAACCTCCCATGTCAATAAATACAACAGTGATTGTTTTAGATGGGAGCTACAAACACAACGTTTTCACTGAAGTGGTTTATAATAAATCTACAGTGAATGATTTTTTTAGTGAGTTTACTAAACTGCACTGATTCCACCTGCATATGTATTACCAGATTTTTAAAAACAGATTTGCAATGGGTAATAAGTTCAACTTGAATGTGTATAACATTTTGGTTAAGTTAACACATATACTATATGCCATAAAGATATATATTGTTCTAAAAACCAAACTGAAGATTTTGCTTAGGAATTGGAAATGACTTGTGGTGCATGAGTAATAATGTACTCTAAAATATCCAAGAAGATGAACACATAAAGGACTTTGCATAATAAAAATACATTGATTTAGCAGAGTCAATACTATGATATCTATTCTAGTAGATAGAAATAAAAAAAAATCACAAACAGAAAAAGCCACAACCATCTTTGATTCTGTTTTCTTGGAGCTATATTTGTTACATTTCTTTGGTTTGTTATTGTTAATGATGTTGTCTGAATGAAGGTATTGCCTTGTAGCCAAACTGGCCTAGGTATTCACTATGTAACCAAGATGGCCTTAAATTCTTGTTTCAACATTTAGTATTCTGAGCTTACACACCAGAGCGAAGGTAAATTAAAATATTTTGACTCTATTTCACCTTTATCTTGGAATTAAAGTTTGGATATTCACTCTACTTACATAGTTTACTTTGTTTCTTTCCAGTCCACACAAGTGCAGCTGGAAATTTTTCTGTGTCCTACAGCCACTTGGTCCCAAAATAAACACACACAGGTTTATATTACTTTCAAACTGTTTAGTCTATGACTCAGGCTGCTATTAACTAACTCTTACATCTTAAATCAAACAATTTTCTATTAATCTATGTATGGCCATGTGGCTTACCAGTTCTTTCATATCTTGCTTCTCTAAGTGGCTCACAGAATCTCCCTGACTCCTCCACCCTTCTTTTTTATTGTTTGTTTTTGAAAATCATTATAAAATTCTATATAAAAAAGCAAAACATCCAGGATAGCTAAAAGAAAAAGAAAAGAAAACGCCCATACAGTAATAAAACTTCTCCTTTCTATAAAATATATGAAACATAAAAATTAAAATCTAAAGGTCCTCAAGCCTGGTTAGGCTCAGCTACAGATGAAGAAAGCACAGTAGGTCACAGCTAATGTCCATGGACACACTATCGCCACCACAAATTAGTACTAAGCATCCCTTCTACAGTCAAACCAGAAGGTTTATTTTGTGTGAGTGTATGTGTGTGTGTATGTGTGTGTTTTAAATCACTTATTCACCTATCATCTTTCAATGAAATAAGAATTCTTTTGCTTAAAGTTCACTTTAAGCATGTGTGAGTACATCCCCTGCTTATCTTTCTGAGTTTGTGATACCTCGCTCAGGAGGATATTCTCCAAATCCATCCATTTGCCTGCAAATTTTAGGATATCATTTTTTCTTACTGCTGAGTAGTACTCCATTGTGTAGATGTACCATAGCTTGTTAATCCATTCCTCAGTTGAGGGGCATCTAGGCTGATGCACATTCATACCCCAAAAGCATTACCTCAATTATGTTCATAGCAGCATTATTCGTAATAGCAAGAACCTGGACTCTACCTTTCTTCTCCTGTATTGCTGCTTGGATGGTCTGCCTGCCTCTAATCTGTTGTGCAATAGGCAAAAACAGGTTTGTTTTGTTTGGGTTTGGTTTTTGGTTTTTTGACAATAACAAAGGATTTAATGACAAAAATGATCTGACATATATAAAAAAAATTAACAAAATTGCAGTTCTTGTCTATCAAAAATTACATGGACTATAAATGCATCAAAGTTTCCAATTAAAAGGCAGAAATTTAGGACCAGTGCTGCTTGTTTGGTGACCTCAATTAAACCCCAGAACCCACTTAATGTAGAAGTAGAAAACCGACCCAACAAAGCTGTTTTCTGATATCCACATCTGTGTCATGGTTTGGTATTCATGCATATATACACACACACACTAAGTTAACAGGCTGGGGGTACAATTTAGTGGTAGAACATTTATTTCTCTAGTATATATTTGATCTCCAGCACTTATTGAAAAGAAGGGGGAAAATGAAGAAGGATGGAAACAAGAAAGGAAAGAAGAAAAAGAATGTGCATGTATGTGTACTCAAGGGGATATATTATTGAGGTCCCAGATTCAATCCAGCCCTACATACACACAAGATGACCCATACAAAAAGCAAACAAGAAAAGTGAGGTGGTTATACTAGTAACAGACAAAACACACTATAAGAAAAATTGTTAATAGAAACAAAGCCCATGTTTTTACCTTGAATGAACACTTAAAAGCCAAACCTTTCAGGTTAGGAACTGATGTTTTCTGGGCTGGTGAGATGAATGAGCAGATAAGGGGCTGTCTGCTCACCCTTAATGACCTGAGTTTGAGCTCTGGAACCCACATAGGAGGAAGGGAAGTGCCAGCTCCACCCACCTTCCTTCTCATCTCCATGTGTGCCATGGCAGCAAAGGTAAATAAGTATCATCATTACAAAAGAAATTGACATTTGGTTAACTTTTCTTTTTTTTTTTTCAAGAAACAATTAAGGAAATGATTATTGTCCTTAGTCATCAGGAAATACAAATCAAAACTACCTTGAGGCTTCATCTTACATAGTTTCTTTATTAACCAATGTTAATAAAATATATTCACAGCATACAAAAGACATTGCACACTCTGCAGGAAGGGTTATCATAGTAATAGAGAGGAGTTATAAAACACCTATTGCTTATACATGCTTTCTTGCCAACTTTCTGAGAAGACAAAGTTAAATGCTTTATTAAAAATTCACACTCATTCTTTCTCAGGTCCACTAACCATACAGGCACACTTAGAAACAACCTTTATTATTTCTTGGCGCTGTGTCCTACTGAAGTTAATATAGAAAACTCCTCTACTACAATGTAGATGTATTAGAAATATTGCTGAGATTATTGAATTTGCAGAATAGTGTCTAATAATCTGGTAAGTTTAATTTATTTTTAATAATTTGTCTAGTGCAAAGCATTCAAAATACTACAATCTGCTCTAATTGTGGGAAGAAGGCGAACATACACCCTATTTGATAGTCATTCAGACACCAAAACAACATTACTCATTTTCAATTTATTAGAGGACCCTAGATGCAAAACTTCAGATGTGGGAATATAGCCTGTAGTAACTATAGGAACCAGAAAAGTAAAACGTGAACATTGTCAGAATGGAGGATTTGGAGAGCAATGTAGAAGGGACTGGTAGGATTCATGTTATCTAATGAGAGAAATGGGGGAAAGGAGGATTCCAAGGATAGTTGAATAAAAAGGATCTAAGAAAAGTGAAGAGGAATGGTAAAATCCAAATGATATAATCAGGAATAAGAAAACTGGGGACACCTTAGTGCTGTGGAATAATCCTCTTGTACACAGCAAAGATTTGCCACTCAAATTAGTCTAATAAAATGCTTATTGGCCAGTAGTCAAACAGGAAGTATAAGCAGGGTGAGCAAATTAATGCTGTAAAGAGAAGAAAGGCAGATTGAAGAGTCACCAGCCAGGCACAGGAAGCAAGAGGAGAATGTCCAACTGAGAAAAGGTACCAGGGCACATGATTAAACATAGATAAGAATTATGAGTTGATCTTCAAATGTAAGAGACAGTAATAAGTCTGAGTTACTGGTCAATCATTTATAATTAATATAAGCCTTTATGATAATTTTGGAAGCAGCTATTGGGTTGGGAGCTGCTGGCAGGACAGAAACTTCCACTTACATCTTTGGGAATGGAGAAGACAGTAAATACTGAAGAAAGAGAGAAGGATGCATAATAATAAAGAGGACTGAAAAAGCCATAAAAATCGTATTATTAGCTTACTCTTACCTTTAGGTTTGTTTAGAAAACACACTATAACACATGCAATACAACATATAAATATACATATATAATTTTAATAATCTTTTCTCATTTGGGCTAATAGCATTACCTTCGAAAGCCAAAGACCAACAGATACATGAAGTCAAGACAACTGATTAAATCAACCAAGAAATGTTCATTAATGTCTTCATTTAATTTCTTTTCTTTCATGTCACAAAGCATTTTTTGGAAAAGATCGCTCTGTGATATAGAGTACACTTTATTTTCCACCTGACCTTTCAAATATTTATAAATAGAATTTTATAGAAATTACTAAGATTTGCTTATAGAGAATAACTGTTTGTTGTTTGTTATTCTTTTGGTGTGTGTGTGTGTTGATTTTTTTGCTCTATGAGACAGCTTTTTCATAATTAGTCATGGTTTTTCAGACTTACTATATAGTTCTGAGTGTGCACTGGAAGCAATTCTCTTTCTTCAACCTTCCAATTGCTGAAAGTAAGTATGTGTGTCATCATGCCTGGCAAAATACCCCATTGACTTAGTCAGACAATCATTTTTAATATGTTATAGAACTTTGACTACTTTCATGTTATACACTTAATACTAGAATTTTTTTCTCATTACTTTCTAGAGCCAAATATTTTGATAAATTGCATTTTATTATTTAGTATAAAACATTTTTAATTTAAAAAATTAACTACTTTAAATACAAATATAAATATGCATTATTTATAAGTTTTATATACTTAGAAAGTGTAGGTATCATCCAGTTATTTTTCTTCATTTCTGTCTAATTGAATGTCATTTTTTATGTGGGAATATGTATAGTAAAATAAATTCTGTAAAATTTAGATTATGATGAGGACAACCTGAGAGACAGCTGACTGGAGCTATTGGGAGCTCACTGTCTCTGCACTGACAGTTGAGGAACCTCCATGGAACTGAACTAGGCCCTCTGAATGTGGATAACAGCTTATGGGGCTTTGAGCAGTGGGACCAGAGCTCATTCCTAGTGCATTCTTGAAGCTCATTCTCTACTACAGAGGAAAATCTTACTTAGTCTGGATACTAGAGGGAGGGGCTTGGTCCTATCTTAATACCAGACTGCATTAACTCACCCTGGATGTCCTTATCCTCTCTGAGAAATGGATGTGGGGAGCCAAGAGAGGGGGGAAGTTGGGGGATTACTGGGAAGGAATACAGTAGCATGTTGAAAACAACTTTTAAATTAAAAAAAAAAAAGTTACAAACCTGCTTTATATGGCTGAGAATTTAGTTTGTCTTTGGGAATGCTTCAGGCAAAGCTAAAGGAGAATGTGTGTGCTTCTGTGTGGGATGATGTATTTTGTAAGTGTCACTTAGAACAGTTTGATTGACAAGGTGATTCAAGTGATGTGTCCTCCTTCAGAGCTGCTGCTTGCTTCATCTAACAATTACTGACAGGGAATTGCTGGAGTTTCTGGCTGTAACAATGTTATATGTATTTCTATTTCAGTTTAGCTTTTGCCTCATTTCTCTGATGTAAAACAATGCTCTTCTGAATTTGTCGATAAATGGTCCCTTTATTTATTTAAGATTTTGTCTCCCTGCATAATTGTTTCTCTAGGTTTTACACAATGCATTGCTCAT
Organism: Sigmodon hispidus; assembly: GCA_004025045.1. Taxonomy (NCBI): domain Eukaryota; kingdom Metazoa; phylum Chordata; class Mammalia; order Rodentia; family Cricetidae; genus Sigmodon; species Sigmodon hispidus. Next base: position 31,351 of record PVIH01002816.1, read on the forward strand.
AGTCACCCTTATTCTGAAATCAGATTTGTCAGAATTTAAAATAAAATCCAAATTCACTTTTTGTGAAATAATATATCCAGTTCCACTCATTGTTTGTGAGAACTGTGGGAAAATATTGTCCACCAATTATTTGTCATGCATTGTGTGATACTATTCCTGGGGAGACAGGTCTACTAACTACTGATAGAAAACTTAGGAAAATATGGTCAAAATAAGGATATCACCAAAGTGCAACTTGGTGAACCCATGAGTTTATAGGTCTTACTCAGATAATATGGATCAGGGATTGTGTACTGGAAAGGCAATTCAGAGGAACCTGAATTGTCTAAAACCCACTGAAGCATGGCTCATGAAGGCTGGAACCCTGAAAATCAGGGAATGCCTTTGTAGGCATCTTGACAGGCCTAAGATTGTCTCTTTTAGATAGCTCAACTGGTTTTTCTCAACTACAAAGTTTGGCTAACCTCCATCACTTCAGTGATTCCTACTGCTTATTTAACTCGCAGAGGGAGAAGCCTCAGGTAAACGTCAAGAAATTCCTATGGCTTTGGTAATATTAACTTCCTGATTTTTAAAGAGGAAACCTTGACAATATATGCAATTTTCATTCTATACCTAATACAACTGATTCTGGCTTTCACAACAGCCACTGACTGCTAATAAATCCTCATCAAGGGAGGATCTGGACAATCTGAGTAAAAATGATCACCATAGGCTCATGTATTTGAATGCTGAACCACCAGGAAGAGGCACAATTTGAAAAAATTTAAATGATTAAGAAGTGTGGCCTTGATGAAAAAAAAGGTGTTACTGGGGGTGGGCTTTGAAGTTTCAAAAGCTTTCGTAAAGCCCAAAGTCTCTTTCTCTGCACATAGATAAGGATGTAGCTCCCATCTACTTCTCCAGTACCTGCCTTTGGGCCCCCATTCTTCCAGCCACCATGACAATGGGCTAAATCCCTGACATTGCCTGCAAGCCTCCAATCCCATGCCTTTATAGTTTAAGATTCTTTTGATTATTATATCTCTTCATATAAATAGAGCAGTGACTACGACAGGGCCTATATTTTTAAATCACTTTCTACATTAGCATGCACACAAATATGTTATACAGGTCTTCTTTCTGAAACCATATTTTGATATTTCATTTGTAGAACACTCTTATATCTGGAAGAGATCACCATTCACCTGGTCTCCTAATTCTCTGCCTCTTACAATCTTTTCCCTATTCTGCAATTTTTCTTAATTTTATAGGTTGCATTGTAGATGTGTCACCTAATATTGAGCAACCACATTCTCTATCAAAGCCTCTGTTTTAGTCAGGGCTTCTATTGCTACATCAAAAACACCATGACCATGCAAGCTGGTAAGAAAAGGGTTAATCTGGCTTACAGTTCATATTGCTGCTTATTATCAAAGGAAGTCAGAACAGGAACTCAAACAGGGTGGGAACCTGGAGGCAGGAGTTAATGCAGGGATCGTAGAGAGGTGCTGCTTACTGGCCTGCTTCCCTTGGCTTGCTCAGTCTGTTTTTTTATATAACTGAGGACCACCAACCCAGGGATGGAATCACCCATAGTATCTGGGCTCTTCCACATCAATCACTAATTAAGAAAATGCCAGATCTTATAGAGGCATTTTCTCAATCAAGTTTACCTCCTTTCAGATCATTCTAGTTTGTGCGCCAAGTAGACATAAGACTAACCAGCACAGTCTACAACAATTTTGAATCTTATAAAACAAACAGCAATCTACCTGGAAAGATGTACCCACCTGTTCAATAGAGACAATGATTATTGTAAGACTAATTAACAACTGTCTGGTTGGATTAGAGGTTGACTACACAGAAGAGAACATATGGTTGGTATTTTTAAAAGTCTGGTTAACAACCAATGACTGAATAGGTTATAGACCAATGTAGGTTAACTAAGTTGACACAAGCCAAACTGCCTTCTAAGTATGTTCACATACTAAGTATGTTGTAATTTTGTCTCCCACAAATGTTTATAACATCCTCTGGAACTTTGAAGACAAGCCATCAAGCAGGAATTTTCCTGTTCAGCCTCAATGATTTTTTCACTATATCAGGCAGTTTGAATATATGGTATTTTTCAAAGACAATCTCAATCATTAATCTCAATCACAATTTCATTGAGGTATAATTAGAAGCATGTATATAATAATTCATAAATCAGTTTAACTATATTTGTATTTGTCAAATTTAAATATTTTATTAAAATATTAAAAATCATGACATCTACTTTACTGAAGAACTTTACACATGAAATTGTGAAGACATAGATTTATTGTTTGGTGCCTAAAGGCAGGGCCCAGGTCTAAAGGAATCTTGGAGAAATCTCAGGAATGCACCTGACAGTCAATAGATTTAAAACTTGTTTTTGTGCTGAAATTTTAGCCAATAGATTCAAAGCTTGGGTTTGCACTGAAAGTTTTGCTAATAATTTTCACGAATTACTATATCCCATCCTACTTTATCCAATCCTGAAATGCCAAGATTTGTAGCAACTCATTTATGTATGCTTTTCTTTAAAAAATCCTCTCACCACTGATCTCAGGGCCAAATCCTTCCAATGCACTGGAACTTTTGGCCTGGGTTCCTTTGAACTTGTCTAAACTGACAATAAACTGATCCTCATGTGTTTGCATCAAATATAGCACCCTGGTGGTCTTTGGGAGTCCTTCAACATGGGGGAACAACAAAATATATTACTATGTAATAATGCAAAAGCAATTCTTTGACCCAAGCATAATTTTATACCTTCTGGGCAACCATTTCTTATTTCTCTGCACTCTATACTTTCTTAGCATCTAATAGACAACGTTCTACTGCTAATTTCTATGAAATCAACTTCTTAAATTATGTATATGAGTAAATATTATATTATTAGTCTGTGTCATATTGGATGTATATCTTATTTTGGTATTGGTCTTTATAAAAAATAAGCTGTTATCTCATTTTGAAAGAGTTGAATTTCTCTGGATAATGATTTTAGTACATTAAATTATGTGTTAGCCCAGTTTATGTCTTCTTATGATTAATATCTATTCATATTGATTAGCCATTTTAATTTGTCAAAATTAGCCATTAAGTTTTTAGACTCTCATACATTTGAGGTATAACTCACAAATATGTTCTCCCTTTGCTTTCTGTTTTTTCTCTTTACTCAAGTGATCATTATCCTGTTTTCTGTGCTGAAAATTTTCATTTGATATAATCATTACATTATCCATTTTATGATCTTTTTTCTAAAAATTCTTATCTATTCTGATGTCATGAAATGTTTTGAGTACTTTTGTTACTTGTTGCTTTAATTTGAAGGTCTTTTTTGTTTAAATTATGAGTTCATTGAGAGTGACCACATTTTATTGGGATTCACAGTATTTTTAAACTTAGAGTATATATATCTTTGGACTTACCCTCTACTCCTTTCTTCTTTAAATGGTAGCTAATCTACCTTTTAGATTGACTTATGTTGACTATTAGATCTATGTTGATCAAATGCTATGCACACTATGAAATAGAAGAAGTTATTAAAGAATTGAAGAATTATAACTGGGAAAGGTAATGATGAAATAGTCTATCTTTATGTGGCCAGCAAGAGTAAGACATGAAGAAAACTGCTATGTTGTTAAATGTCCCTCTTCTTTACATTCACAGTCATTGTACATCTTTCTTGTTTATCAACTGTTAATCTGGTATAATAGTAATTGACGCCATGCTCATGAAAGCATGGTGCTTATGATCAAAAATGGTATGGATGATTTCTCATTCTTGAGTCCAAGTATTGCAAGCATCAGTACTCCCAGTTTCAACACATAATGTGACGTTTAAATGCTGTGTTCATACATTGTGAGCTCTCAACTACGGCTGGAGTGGTTATTTTTTACAATTTTGGCTCTTTACTCTTTTGATTTGCAGGGGCTATGACTCAAATCTCCAGTAAATATAGGGATGCAAACATTTTCTTATGAATGCCTAGCCTCAGCTTGGCTTCTTTCTAAAAAGCTGTTCTTAACTTATCCTGTCTAACTTTTGCCTCTAGGCTTTTACTTTACTCTATTTCTGTATATCTTTTCTTTATTTGTTATTCAATGTCTAGCTGTGTGGCTGGGTGCCTGGTCCCTGGTATCCTTCTCTCCATTTCTTGTCCCTCCATGACTCTTTCTTTCTAGATTTCTTCACCCATTCATTTATCTATGACCTCCATCCCTGTCTGTTTTTCTCCTGCCTTGCTATTGGACCATTAGCTTTATTAAATCAATCATATATTTGAGGCATCAAAGGAGCAAAGCTTCAGAGTTAACTGAATAGAACATTAAAGAATGCAACACATTTTTCCATCATTACACAAATGTTTCACAACATAAACAAATGTAACATACCTTTAACTAATATTCCACAACATACAGTTTTTCTAAGCTGAGCTCAGCTTTGCTTCTCTGTATTTATATTGGGCCCTAGAATTCATGGTGAAATACTTCCTATATGTTGCCTTTGGGGGGGCAATAAACAAAATTGTTTTCAGGTACTACATATTTTCACTAAGGAAGAATACCATTGTTTTAAAATTGTGTTTTGTAAACAAAATTAACCATTTAAAAACTAATATCATATTACATTATGAGAGGCAATTTTTATACTCGAATTCACTTTTCTTTTGCCATTTATATTGTATTCTGTATTTATTCACTGAAATTACTGTGCTAAAAATGCACATAAATGTATATTTAGCTACAAAATTTAATTTCTTTTATGTTACTTTGTGGTTACACGCATATTTGAAAAAATAACAAGGTTTGAAACATAGGTGTTATAAATTGCATTGCATATCAGGCAGCAGATGTTTATATGAAAGAAAGTATATCTGTTGCTAATGAATAAAATAATATTTTACTAATCCTTGGAGAATTTCATAGAATATATTTGATAATATAATACAAATATATTAGGATCAACCTCTCCATGAACACCCACTTTTGAGTTCCTAGCTACATTCATGCCACTATTGTATCTGCTATACAATATAGACAAGATAGATTTTATAACCAAAAGGCTTCAGTTTACCTTTCAAATTATCTTTCTTCCCCAATATGGCAAAACACTTTCTGGGTAAAATGAAAGCTACTGTAGTAGAATCTTGCCATTGGGTTCAGGAGCATAACTAGAAAAAATGGCAATAAACATAGATATATGAGAACATTTAGGGGATCTCTCTGGATTAAAACTCCAATAAAAATAACCAATACCTAACATTAGATTTTTTTGTTTTTTAGATTATTGTGGTTGGTAGAGGTATTGTTGTCATGTTAGAGGGTAATAAATTTATCCCCAGTGTCATTCACATGCATATATTTACACATATAAAACATACATATTTCACAACACATGTATAACATACATAGCTGACATATATGAGACATATATATCACCAGCCCTATGTATCCCTTTTTATTATTTTTCAGTCTTAATTAAAAGTAAATGACAGAAATTATTTAGATTGATAAATGTATAGGAAAATAGAGATATGGTAAATAAAAAATGGATGCATAGATAAATAAATGATAGATGCATAGATAGATGAGAGATAAAAATTTATTCTTTTATTAAAAATGCAGATAGAAAATTGATATGAAAGATTCTATTTATAATTTATCTTTGTAAGATATTGCTCAGGAAAATGGAAAGCTTTGGCTTTTTTTTTGTAGAAACAGGACAAACTCAGAGATAGAAATCAAGACTCTACTGGTCAGATGAGAATTAGAAGCAAAGATGGTCACTAAAGAAAGGCTCCAGGCAGTTTATATTTTACAATAGAACTGACAAACTGTGTTCTAAATGGAGACCTCACACTTCTAATGAAGAACTTATTTCAATAATAGCAGCCTTTGTCTTTTTGTTAAAATTGATTAACTTCTGTATTACCTGAACTGAAGTTTGAGGTAATTCCCATACTGATTCGTCAGTGGAAAGACTCAGTTTCATTAGTTCTACCAAGACTTGTGTTAGATTCAGACAAAAAACAATCATTGGAAGGTCTTTAGATGAGTATTTATTCCCAATATTATATGGGACATGAAATCTAGAATTGATATAGTAAATGGCAGTTTATAATATTTAGTAATACTGACTGACCTGAAACTAATATCAGTTAATTCACTATGTCCTGCTTATCTATCTTTTAACCATATATTTGGACTGCTTAGGATAAGTTTCATTGTGATTTCAACCCTTCACTAGTCATTTACTGTGTTATTAGAGTGTAGGAAGAACACAGAGTCAATGTTTTGAACATTTTTAAATAACCATAATATCATGGGATAATCATTAAATATTTCCAATTTTCATGTACATTAATGAGGAAAAATATTATTATAAAAAAATGACAATTTTTTCCATGATATCCTACCAACTTTATTATTCTCTTAGGTCTGTAAACTGCATATATTTCAAATAAGAACAAAAGAAATATATGTGAATAATTTTGTGACTATGTTTACTTTGAAGAAAAGACATCTTGATAGCAGATAAACAAACCTTTGTCTGATTCTACATCCCACAGTTATTTCTTGTTCTATATATAATTTTCTTCTATATCTCTATCTTTATGTATTATTATATATTGATATTATTTATATTCATTTGTATCTTTGTACATGTATATAAATTAATATGCATATTATCTGGAGGTATATGTTAAAATGAGGTTCTGATGCAATTCTGCCTGAAGTTAAAAGCAGACAGTGAACAAGCACTGACAATTTAAAATTAGGTACAAAATTGTGAAATTACTACCACCTCAAAATGACTAATGGCAGCATGAATAAAAGAACTATAAAAAAAACTGAAGTGAAATTTAGAGACTTTCACAGGTAAAATGATGGAGGAGCAAAAAAATCAATTTACTTACAATTTTAAGAGGCTTTGAATAGACTGTTCAAAGACTCTTATATGTGCCCCCAAGAGCTCAACAAGAAGCAGATTACACTTGGCCTTCTGAGATAAATGTCCAGAGGCTCTCCAAAGGTACAGATGGCTAAAATGTGATAAACTACTGCATCTCAAACAATGTGCTAAATGTGAATGTTAGGCATGGATTAGAAGTGGAGCCTATGGACAAAATCTAGCCTGGAGTCCTTCAGATGGAATTTACCTCAAGAAAGTGTCCTGGGAAGAAGAAGCAATTTAGGAAAAAATTTCAAAAGAAGTCTCCTTGAGCCAGTAACAGAGGGCAAAATATTTTTTAAAGACATGAACAAGAACTAGCAGAAATCACTATTAAGAACTTTATATAGCACCCTCTTTCATGTGTATATAATTCCTTAAAATATTCAGAAATGTGCATGTTGGAATTAATTAGGTTTAAACATATCCTAAGCTCAGAAAAACTGAACACAAAGTGTCAGGTCAGGTACAGAGCTCCCAACACATAGTCTCTATTCTCAACTTCAGGAATCCTTAAAAAGGCGCAGAAAATGGAAACCAAGAGAATGGAGAAGTACAAAGTGACAAGTAGCAGGTAACACAGCCATCTCATCATATTAACCACTCTTAGGTAAGTCCAGGTGTAATTACAAGAGAAAAGTTTATGAAAATATATCTGCATATCCTCATACTGATATTAATATTTATATCAGCATTTGATCATACTGCATTAAAACATCAAACTGAACTTATTAATAAGGTTTCATGACATGATAGAGTATATGCTTATTTTGTATAATATTTAAATAAACTTGCACTTAGTTTGTCTTGCAAAATAGTAATATTTTTCAGAGTGAAGACTCAAATTTTGGGAATGTCTAAAGCATTGTAATTAAATATCTACACTCTGGTTTACAGAACTTCCTGATTGTTTTATTTTTTGCAAATAAAATTAAGCTCATTGATTCTTCCTCATCCACATATCTTCCTTGTTCTTCTAACACCTAGAACTCATAAATATATTCTCAATTTTATGAGGTCAAAATTTTTATGTTCTACATACAAGTGGAATCATACAGTACTTATTTTTCTACATCTGGGTAATTCATTTAATGCAGTGATCTTAAGTACTTTGTCTCTGTGACTGCCAGGATACCCCTTCTTATACGTATGACTAGTAATTCATGAGTACATACTCCACATTCTCTTTATGCACACATATTTGATCAACTCTGATTTATTCTTTCTTTGGCATATTAGTATATTAATGAAAAAGATAGTGAAGATGAACATTAATTTCCATTGGGTATAATTAATTAGTAAACTTGCTGAATATTATTGTTAGTTCTATTTTATACTGTTGAAGGATATTGATGCTACTTTTCATATTGAGTGAAAGAATTTATATTTTTACTTACAATAGGCAAAGATTTAAACTGTAAGTACAATTATATTTTGGTTATTATATGTTATTTATCTTAACTGGAGGTTTTATTGTTACCATTAAATACCAAGAAAAAAAGTAATTTGGGGAGGAAAGACTTATTTTAGATTACAGTATCATATCACAGACCCTTATCAATGGTTGCTTAAGTCAGAACATACATCAGAAACATAATGATAATAATTGAGGCAGAAATATTGAAGGGGTGCTGACTACTGGCTTACTCCTTATGACTTCCTGAACTTTGTGAATTGCTCATCTAGTACCACTCAGCTCAGAAAGATACTGCCCACTTTAGGATTGAGATAGGCCCAGCCACATCAATCATCAATAAAGAAAATTACCCCCAACATTGGTCCACATAAAAATCTTTAGGGGCATTTTCTCAATTGAGGTTTACTCTTATAATATCACTCTAGTGTATGTCAATTTGACAAAAAAAATAAAAATAAAAACTAGACAGCACACTTATTAGATCTTTTGGTTTCTCAGATGAGAATATTTTACTGCAAGAAATGAGCAGGAAAATAATCAAGGGAATCTGGGACCACAGATTTGACTTGAACACAAAATAGAAGCTGAAAAAGAGTAGGTTGTTGCCTGTTACATTCACTACTCCACTTGGCCCCATCCCTTCATTATATAAATCAATCCACCAATCATCTTTGTGAATTTTGAAGTATAGATTTCACATATATTAATTATTCATTGAATTTTTAAATAATTTTTACAACCTGCTAAGTAGTGTGTGAGATCTTAGAAATATGAGAGTGAAACAAAAAAGTGAAAAACAAATTAGAAACAGATAACTAAGACTTGACTCTACATGTGTAGCTTGGCTGTATTGGAGTATTGATTTGTCACTCTGGATTATTCTGGGTTTCCTTGAGAGACATAGAACATTACCTGAAAGCTTATCACAGAAATATATCATTAAAATTTAGGTCAAAAAGGAAAATATCAGTAAGAAGTGTGTTTTGACAGGAAATATATAACATAAGAAAGTAGAAACATCATGGAGCTAGAGTAGAAAATAAAGTAGGTGAGAAATTAGAAGTTATAGAGGTAAATCGGGGACGTCTTGGAGAGATGTAATATGAGTGAATGTGATCAAAGTAAACTACATGTACATATGGATTCTCATAAAGTAATAAAATGGCATGCATATATAAAGTTATAGAGGTAAATCGGGGACATCTTGGAGAGATGTAATATGAGTGAACATGATCAAAGTAAACTACATGTACATATGGATTCTCATAAAGTAATAAAATGGCATGCATATATAAAGTTATAGAAGCATGTAAGCACTAAACTATATAGCTCTTTACATACTTAGAAAGGGACTTTTACGGTTCTTGAAAAGTCTTTGAAATGGGGAAAACAAAGAGTTTAGTGTGAATTATACATGATTCCTGTCTTCTAAATGAAATCACCATCTCATACTGAGTTGAAAATTATGAGTCCTGTATCTCTCTTTCTTGAAAACTCATTTTATTTTTAATATCAGTTTGTTTATGGAGGTGCCCATGAAATGTCCTCTATTCAAGGACCTCAATAATCTCTTCTTGAACATTTTACAAAGTGAAGTTCTGTAGATATTACAATAAAATGCAGTTGTTACTGTAGTATGCAATTAAGGAATAGCCCTTCCATTTTTAATTATTTTCTAATTTTTATTTATTTATTAATATTACAAGTAGTAAAACCCTGAAAGACTTATTAATCTAAGATAAATAAGCAATGATATGACTACAAATTATTCTATTTTAGATAACCACTTAACAACAAGCTAAAATTCACTGATGTTTAAAAAGGTTTTTCTCAGAAAAGCTTTAAAAAAAGAACTCAGAATTCAAAGATGCATGCAGCACATACATTAGCAATTTGGAAACTGTTAAAAATAGAATATCAGTACCATGTACCACAAGCTAAAAGTTCATGTATATTAACTGTTCATAGGAAAGAGCAGAGTCTATTATTCCTTGACCTGATCTTAAACCTTCTATTTTTTTTGCCTAATCTGTATAATCAACCTTTTAAACACACAGCAGTTATTTAAGGCATACCTAATCTGCACGAATATAGAGTGTGTTAAATTATTGAGATGCCCATTTCTCATTGCTTACAAAACATGAGCACATACAGCAAAGATTCCCAACACACTGTTAGAAATAAATCAACAAATTCAATTAAATTCTCAAGACATACAAAACACAATCAATCCTCTGGTAATGATATAACACCATTTCATGAGTGTGATTCATTTTCTATAGTAATAAAAGTCCTGGCGAATATAGATACTGTGTATGGGCAACTAGGCTAGAAAACTATTTTTAAATGAGTAATAAATTAAAATGTATCTTTTAATTAAAGTATTACAAAAATTATCTTGTAAGGCACACATACCTATTGACTGTTTATATCATTTCATTCTATTTTTTGGCAGTATAAAACAGAATATCTTATTAATATTTTATTAAACTCAATGTAGTATTTTAGTATTAATCATTAGATTAATGGATAGATTAAAACAAATTATCATACATACAGCTTAGTTAAAATGACCCTAAAGAGATTGAAAAAGATAGTTCATTGATTGAGACTGCTTGATACTCGTCAAGGGGACCCCAGTTTGTTGCTTGGCACCCATGTTGGGCAACTTATAATAGCCTATAACTTCAGCTTCTGGGACTCTCAAGATCCTATTCTGGCCTCCATACTCACTTAAGAATTCACAAGCTTCCAGGGGGTGGTAGTGCAGAACTTTAATCCCAGCACCCAAGAGGCAGAGGCAGGAGGATCTCTATGAGTTCAAGGCTATCCTGATCTAGAGAGTAAGCTCCAGAACAGCCAGAGTTACACAGAAAAACTCTGTCAATAATGATGATAGTAATAATAATACACAAGGCACAGACACACACATGTAAAAACATTAAAAAATAAATTCTAAAAAAACTTAGATTTCCTTCTTCAAATAAGATTGTATACTTTTATCTACATTAGAAAAATATTTTAATGATATGTGGCAAAACATTTCCTTAAGACTGCAATATAAAAATAAAAACCTTAAAATTAATAAAAATAATAAATCTACTTACCAGAATTGAAGTTGAAAGTCATTCTAATGAGTGACATTTAATGAATACCTTATGTTAAATAAACATGTCAACTGTGAACATAAGGAACTGATAACAGTAATGTACATTTCCAATGACTAGATGAAAATAAAACCTTTGACTGTAGTAGTAATTTAATGTGAAATCATAAATATCTTATTCCACTACTTGTACAAAATTTATTTGCATTTATAATTTAAGCTTAATAAATTAAAACTAAATTTAAGTTTTACATTCATGTATTTATTGTTTGTTTGGAAGAACTGAAGCTACAACTCGGGTTTTTGAGTGTTCTAAACATTACAGAATTAGAAAATAAATAGCAGATTTAGTCACAAACACTTTCATAAAATTGTTCACCCAAATTCTTATTTCACTTCCAATTTTCCCTCACTAAGGTCATTTGGTAGTGTTCAGCGTCCACCATTATTCATGAAATAATTTTAATGTCTTATATCCTAGATTTGATTCCCCAATACATCCAATATTCATTGTGGTTTTGTCTGTGTTTGGCTTTTATGTTTTGTTTTGTTTCTGTTGTTGTCCTCATTGTCCTTTAGTGGTTTTCATTTGTTTAATTAATTTTTTGTTTGTTTTTTTTTGTTTATTTATTTTGGAGGGGTGAATAATTCTAATTTTAAAGTTCTTTACAATGACTTAATATATTAAGCTAAATTCCATTTCATGATGAATGATAAATCAGCAAGTACTTGGATAGGATCATACTTGTCTAAAACAAATTCTGTAAAATGCTGATTGCATATTTTATTTCTTAACTGTAATAGCTATGTAATCCTGGATTTCCTTGTGTTTCTGCCTGAATACAATAAGTCTGTAAGTTTCACTGTTTTTATATTCAAGCCTCCTGTGTAGGAAAATATTTAATTTTTTATTATTTTATTTAATTTTTTTACATACCAACCACAGTTCCATTCCCTCCCCTTCTCCCACTCAACCCTTCGTTTTCCCCCTCCACACCTTACAATCTTCTCCTCCAAGAGAATAAGGCCTCCCATGGGGAGTCAACAAAGTCTGGGATGCCAAGTGGAGACAAGACAAAGACCTTTCCCTCCTCTCAAGGCTGAACAAGGTATCCCTCTATAAAATAATGGGTTCTAAGAATCCAGTACTTAAAATAGGGATAAATCCCAGTCCATTGCCTGAGGCCTCACCAAGTGCTCAAGTCACACAACTGTCATCCATATTCAGAGAGCCAAGTTCAGCCCCATGCAGGTTCCCCAGCTATCATTTTAGTCAATGAGCCACCAGCAGCTTAGTTCAGCTGTCTCTGTGTGTTTCTTCATCATGATCTCGACCCATTTGCTCATTTAATCCATTCTTCCTCTCTTCAACAGAGTAGCTGTGGGTCACTGTATCTACTTCCATCAGTTGCTGGATGACCATTCTGTAATGACAATTAGATTGGTCATCAATGAAGTAAATGCAAAAGCTCACACAGTTTACAAAATGATTATATCTAAATGGGTTTAAAATTTAGGGTGAGTTAAAATTCAAGATAATGACATAAGTGTTAATGTGTTTTGACTGAATTAAAAGGCAATAAATTCTAGAGAAAATAAACATAATTTATAAAAAACTAACATAATTATGAATTCTAACTATAAAGTTTTACTGGAAAAATAAAGCTCCTAATGTTGTATGTTATAAACTATATGATATATGCTATGACATTCAACTTACACAAAAAAGAGGAAGACGAAAAAGAGTAAGTAAGAAAGACAGGGAAGGAGAGAGACAGGAAAAAAGCTAAAGAAAAGCAAAATTCTTTCAAATTTATATGGAAAATGTGCTCTCTCATAGAACAAAATGACAAAAATACTATAATTGATCCTGAGGAAAAAACTACTATTTACTACTGTAATATATTAGTTCACCTAAATATTTTTGTATTTATAGAGATTGAAAATATTTCAGAATTTTTTCCACTTTTTATTATTATTATTATTATGAACAAAGGAGTCACAATTTTTTCCACTTTTTAATGAAAAAAGATTCTCTTTTCATGATACATACACATACATGGGTATACAATAATTATAGTTTGCCTTCCTGCCTCTCCCCCCAGTTCCTCTCTACTTTCCCTTCCATCAGAATTCATTCATTTCTGTCTCTCATTAGAAAACAAAGGATCTCTAAGAGAAAAAATAAAACATAACAAAATTAAGATAAAACAAAACCCATTAAACCAAACTTGGACAAAGTAAGCCAACAGATGGATGACATTGCTTACTACTGAGTAGTACTCCATTGTGTAGGTGTACCACAGTTTGTTAATCCATTCTTCAGTTGAGGGACATCTAGGTTGTTTCCAAGTTCTTGCTATTACAAAAAATGCTGCTATGAACATAGTTGAACTAATGCCATTGGAGTGTGACTGTGCATCTTTAGGGTATACACCCACAAGTGGTATTGCTGGGTCTTTGGGGTGATTGATTCTCAGAGTTCTGAGAAACCACCATACTGCATTCCAGAGTGGCTGAACAAGCTTACACTCCAACCAACAATGGGGGAGTGTTCCTCTTGCTCCGCATCCTCTCCAGCACAGGCTGCCATCTGTGTCTTTTATCTTAGCCAATCTAACAGGTGTCAGGTGGTATCTCAAAGTTGTTTTGATTTGCATTTCTCTGATGGCTAAAGATGATGAGCACTTTTTCAGGTGCCTTTCAACCATTTGTTGTTTTTCTGCTGAGAATTCCCATTTTAGATCTGAACCCCATTTTTTTTAATTGGGTTATTCAAGAGCTGTTATGAAGGGTAATGTTTCCCTTATTTCTTTTTCAGCTCTTCTATCTTTAGTGTATAGAAGGGCTACTAATTTCTTTGAGTTAATCTTGTATCCTGCCACATTGCTGAAGGTGTTTATCAGCCGTAGCAGTTCCTTGGAAGAATTTTGTGGGTCACTTATGTATACAATCATATCATCTGCAAATAGAGATAGTTTCACTTCTTCTTTCCCAATTTGTATCCCCTTAATCTCTTTTCGTTCCCTTATTGCTTTAGCTAAAACTTCAAGAACTATATTGACTAGAAAAGGGGAGAGAGGACATCTTTGTATAGTTTCTGATTTTAGTGGAATTGCTTTGAATTTTTCTCCATTAAGTTTGATGCTGGCTGTCAGCTTCTTGTAAATTGCCTTTATTATATTTAGGCATTCTCCCTGTATTTCTGATCTCCAGGGCTTTAATCATAAAGGAGTGTTGGATTTTGTCAAAGGCTTTTTCAGCATCTAAAGATATGATCATGTGATTTTGTTCCTTTAGTTTGTTTATATGATGGATATCGTTTACTGTTTTTCATATGTTAAACCAGCCCTGCATTTCTGGGATGAAGCCTACTTGGTTGTAGTGGATGATATTTTTATATATTGTTGTATATGGTTTGCCAAAATTTTCTTGACAATTTTAGCATCACTATTCATGAGGGAAATAGGTCTGTAATTCTCCTTCTTTGTTGCGTCTTTGAGTGGCTTAGGTATTAGGGTAATTGTGGCCTCATAAAAGGAATTTGGCAATATTCCTTCAGTTTCTACTGTGTGAAATAGTTTGAGGAGTAATGGTAGTAATTCTTCTTTGGATGTCTGGTAGAATTCTGCACTGAAACCATCTGGACCTGAGTTTTATTTCTGGGGAGGTTTTTAATGACAGCTTCAATTTCCTTAAGTGTTATAGGCCTGTTTAGGATATTAATCTGTTCTTCATTTAATTTTGGTAAATGGTACCTGTCCAAAAAGCTGTCCATTTCTTCTAGGTTATCCATGTTAGTGGAATATAGATTTTTGAAGTGTGATCTGATAATTCTCTGGATTTACTGGGGGTCTGTGTTTATGTACACCTTTTCATTTCTGATTTTGTTGATTTGGATACTCTTCTCTGCTTTTTGATTTGTTTGGATAAGGGCTTATCTATTTTGTTGACTTTCTCAAAGAACCAACTCTTTGATTTATTGATACTTTGTATTGTTCTTTTTGTTTCAATGGTATTGATTTCAGCTCTAAGTTTGATTATTTCCTGCCACCTTCTCCTTCTAGATAAGTTTACTTCTAATTGTTCTTAGGCTTTCAGCCCTTGGAAATAAATATCTAAAAATGGCCAGAATATCCTAATGAAAAACAGGACACCATACTTGCCCAAGAAATATATGCCATTGCAACAAATGACCTATTTACCTGCAGTCTTTTAAAGGAGATGGTTATATGTCATCCATCTTGGTTTACTTCCATATGAGCAAATCTCACCTGTTTAATAATTGAACTTAAAATTGCTACTACTAGATAAATGATCTAGTTATCCTCACTAATTTTGAGATATTACAAGTTTATTGTTTCATTTTACTTTATTTGAAAATAGTTTTATTAAAAACTATTATGAAGATGACTGATACTGTGTTTGCTGTATCAGCATACCTCAGGGACTGACTTGGTAGGGATAGCAAAAGAATGAATAAATGGCAGACACACAGAAACAGAAGTCTGAGGTCATGTGTATTGGAATCTGATTGGAATAGGCCATATATTTATAATGTACAGTTGAACATGGAGGCTGAGGTATTGCATAAAACTGAATCAAGGAAGAAGATTTAGATAATTTCAGTAGGGGAAGTATTTGTAGAAAGCAGTCTTCTGACTGTAAATATTTGCAAAGGAGACATTTATGGTGGCATATTCTACATACATTGTCAGTGTTCATACTTGGATCATAAATAAGGCTTCCCCCCCTCGCCCTGATGTCACCCAGGGAAGCTTTGTCACTCATATGGGGCAGAGAAAGAAATCCTTGACATTTCTGTACCCTATGATTCTTGGCATAACTGCACCTTTGTCAATATCACACATTCACTCAGAACTTCATTCATTCAAGATCTCCACTGCAGCCCATTCATATTCTATGGTTGATGGAAAGTAGTTAATTACTGATAATGCTCCTCTTCAATTGCACACATTCTTAGTAAGCTAAATCATGTGACCATCCTAATTAAAAAAGCAAAAATGGATATCCTAAAGTAAACTAAAACACAATTTGTTTTGAGTTTGAGAACTCCCTGTATAAAACTTCTTGGCTTTGTGAATTAAAAACTAGTTAAGTGAGACATGTGGAAATGAGACTAATAGAAATGTACGCATCAGCTTTGTCATTGGAACATACTGGTTTAGTAAATGTTCTTTAAGAATTTAAAAGCAATGAACTTTTTGGAACATCACCTCAATTAAATTTATGCACATTCTCATCAATCAATTAAGTAGAAAGCATGCAGAATGACAGGGGATATAAAAAATAAAAATAAATAAAAATAGCATACATAACCCTTATTTATAGATTTCTATTAATCAAGGAATTTTTTGTAATTAAATCAATAGAAATTATGATAAGAAGAAATCCTCTCATGCAGTCTATCTCTGAACTGTATTATCCTATCAATGTAGATGGAAATGTGCAGAGAGATATAGACAAGTGAGAAGTCAATGTATAAGGAGAGATGGAATAGTTGTAGTTTTCAAACAGTGTATAGGAGAAATGCTAGGGTTCTAAGAAACAGAAAAGAGATTGACCTGATGTGTTGGGAGGGGCAAAGAACCTTGAATACGGATATACAGAATAGAAAGTGTGACTTCTTTGTTTACAATAATAATAAAAAAGAAATAAAAGAAAAAAGAAACAGAAAACAGAGATCAGGATGCTCAACACTGAGGCTTATAGAAAGGATAATAGGCACAATGAAATGAAATGGCATGCTTATAACTTAAAGAGAAAATTGAATTTATTCAAAATAAGAAAATCATAAACATGATGTAAATGTAAGAAATCTTTGACAATAATAGTATTTTATGTTTTGTTTATTTTACTTTCTTTAAAAAAATGGGCCTGGAGAGATGGCTCAGCAGTTGGAAAAATCTCAGTACTTGGAATAACTATTTATGGTTTTTCAATTTGGCTAAAACTAGAATTAACTAAAACTCAAGCAGATGGGTACATCTGTGAGATATTTTTTTTCCTTATTAAATAATTTGAAGTGGGAAGATCCAGCTCTAGTCTTATTTTTGAGGTGGAGAGATTTACCTTTAATCTGGGCTACACCTTCTGCTGGAAGCCTATATAAAGGCTTGATCCCCAAGAAGGGAGCTTGCTATCTGTTTGCTCTTACTCTTAATAAGAAGTCTATTCCTTCACTGACATTAGAGCCTACTTCTTTTGGATTTATGTCATGTACTGAAGATCAGAAAATATATCCAATCTTGTTTACTGAACAACTACTGTATTTTTTACTTTCCATTGTTTGAAAAGCATTATTTAACTAGTTGGACCACAGCCAACAGCCTAGATAATGATTATATATATATATATATATATATATATATATATATATATGACACCTGAACTTCTTTTATATCTGTACCATTTTCTCACCCATAATGTGATCACTTTCATACCTGTCTACAATGAAAACCCTACTAATCTCCCAAACATAAAATATTTTACTATTACCTTATAGAATAACAATCAATGTCTATACTCATATTCTGGTAAGAAGTACTCTGTATTCGTTCTATTCTCACTTTGCTTGAATATCTAGCATTTCAATGTGTATGGTTTCCTTATGTCCAAGAATCATATTATTTCAGGTTTTTTTCTGCCTAGTAGTCCCATAGTCATCTGTAAATTTTAATATGATTTATGAAGGACTTCAAAAGCTCTGGTGTGAGCCCTTAATAATATTGTGGCCTAAGTTAGATTTTGAGAAATAAGAATATATATCCTTTATTCTGTGTGTACCCATGTCTTGTGGGAACCATGATACCACAACAGAAATAATTCCTTTGGCTATAATCCCAAAGTCTATTGAGGCCTCAAAAGCAGTACTAAAATTAAAATTTTTAGTCTAATAACACTGTTTACTTGTGATTTTAAGCATCACCAATAAAAAATAATTTTGCCTAAGGGTTTTTGTTGATATTGTAAACAATCACTGTATTTATTCTTTATAAAAATTATTCACTTATATTAACTACTCATGAAGGCATGTGTATATAGCTATACATGTGTTGATGCATGCTATATTCTTCTATTTTTATTCTTTTTTCCTGCTTGGTTGTTTTGTTGTTTTTCATTTGGAAGTAAAATTAATCCAATCAAGAGGCTTACATATGCTAGGCAAGTGTTGAACCACTGAGCTACATTCTCAGCCTGATGCTTGATACTAAATAGCCTGAGTTAAAACATTAACATTTATTATGTCCTTAGCAAATGTGCTAATTTTTGCACGTGTGTGTGTGTGTGTGTGTGTGTGTGTGTGTGTGTGTGTGTGTGAAAGAGACAAATGAGAGGGGTGGATCAGAGGGAGAAAGGGAAAGCAGGGAGAATAGTATTACATATAATAATTATAACATTTGGCAAATGAGCTGACAGGTACAAAGCATTACTTGAGCAATTAACACATAAGTGATATGTGTTTGCTATTCCTATGGGAGCCTAGATTTCTAGAACATCATTAGACCATCATGATATAAAAGTGAAGAAAAAAAAGGTTTTCTTATTAAATTTAATCTCTTCAGGTTGTATAATACATAATTAGCAAAATAATAAGAGTAGGGTTTGAATAAGGGCACCCATGGGCAAATTATTGTCTCTAACAGGAAAATAATAATTCTATGCAGTAATATGTTAAGTAAATGTCTGTGAGAATAACACATAAAGCACAGAAAAAGGGTATATATTCACTGGTAGCAGCATCCCACACATCTGACAATTCAATTGGTTGGCCACATATGCTTATCTGGCAATGAATAGACATTATGGGTCAAAACCATTACATAGCTTGAGAAAATACTTGTTTTACTCAGTAGGCAGAAAAGTATATCATATAATTTAAAAGCAGAAGCTGCTCTAGGTACATGAAAAGAGGATAATATTGCAGTCAAGAAACGAAGAATTGTAAAATCACCTCATTTTGAGTCTACATAAAACACCCATAAAATGATGATGGCATAGGCTGTGTGTGATGAGAGGTTAAAGAACAGATAAGGAGTTCTCTATAAAACATACTCTATTATTTTGTGCACTAAGTTATATGGTATCTGGTATTTGACCTTTAGCATTAAAGCTCCTGAAGAAACCTTTAGTAGTTTAATAGGGAAAAAAAAAATCTGATGATAGAACATTTTCAACTTTGATGATTTTACTGCGAACAGTGTGGAATGTAAAGTGGAAAAGGCTGAAGTTGAAGACAAAGATACATTATCTGTCTATTGTGTTAATTTACAACCTGAAAGAAGTGAAGGGAGGAGGATACAAAGGCATGATTTCTAAAGAATTCACCAACGTGACAGCATATAAAGATAAACAGAGTTCAAAGCACATCTAGTATGAGCAGGTGTCTCTCAAGAGACTCTCAAAAAATTTCTCATAAGCTACTGGGATACTTGATAGCATCTCTGGCCAACAGTATATGAGAAGATAATAATGTTTCTATTCTAGTCTGGTTGTTTTTTTTTTTGCTTTTTTTTTAGTATTATTATTATGAACAAAGAAGTCACACTTTCTATCCTTGTTTTTAAGAGAAACAGTGACTTACATTGTGCATCCCCACAAATGCTGCACTAGCATGAACTCACTACAAGACAGAGAGTTTAATTCCTTTGAAGATAACTTTACTCTGAAGGTCAAATCTGTTTATGTAGTGAGGAAACATTAAGATATTTGTTTAAGCTAGGCAACCCAGCTAACATCAAAATATCTTTTCAGAAACTTCAGCACTGGCATGTGAAGAGTTGAAGCCTTGATACAGGACTCAGTTTAGTATCTTAAACCTCCCAGTTACTTGTGTTATGACATGTCAAAAGAAAAGCTGCAATATTTTAATGCTCCACTGGGCTCACACGTGTACCTGATGGTGTCATTATTAAGGATCTTACTTTGTAGAATGGTTTCTCTGTAGTAAGAGGGAAGGAAAAAATTTATATATGACTACCTCTTGCCTTTATTTTTATATTATAAGCTTCAGAGTGAAGTGTCTGGATTTAGGATCTCTCTAATTGAATGACAGAACATTTTAAACTAGCACTTGAAACATCTAACTAAGTAAAATAAAAAAATAATGATCACAATAAACATTCAGAGAAAAAAATAAATAACATTTGATGATTAACAGTATGGAGTGGCCATAATAAGTCATGCTTTTGATTGTATGATTGAGTTAATATTAGTAGCATTAATTTAAAAACAGAAATCAAAAAACAAAGTTGCTTGGGATTTGTAAACCATGTGTTTTCAATTACTGGGAATTGAATGTAGGGCTTTCTTTCTTTTTTAAATATCTATTTTTATTTTATGTGAATTTGTGTATTGCCTGCATGTATAACTGTGTAAAGGTGTAAGATCTTGGAATTACAGATAGTTGTTAGTGGCCATGTGGATGCTGGGAATCGAACTCAGGTCCTCCAGAAGACAGTCAGTGCTTTTAACTGCTGAGCCATCTCTCCAGCCCGAATACAGGACATTCTATATGCTAGCCAACTGGTCAACCTCTGTCCTATAATCTCTCTTCTGATTCCTCCTTTGCTGCCCTGTCAATGTCACCACTCAGAACATAAAGAGGACATGACAGATGATGAGTCTAATATATTATTTTCTGTATTAGTAAATACTAATTTCATTATCAAAGAAAAACAATGCTAATGAATACAAATTCACACAATTCATTTACTATATGAAAAAAGCAAGGAAGAAATCTGACATTACTGTGGAATATTTTGAGAATTAGAAGATCATCTGTAAACTGAATAAAAAAACTGAATTAATAGGTTAATTAACCTAATGCTCAAAGGTTGTAGAGTGAATGACAAAGTAATAATTGAACACCAAATATCCCTAGAAGGCTAAGAAAATATAAAATATTATTTTCCAAATGATTATTGCAATGTCCTCTTTTGCTATGGAATGCCCTAACACGAAAGAAAGAAGATAAGATCATACTGAACCTACTGAAATATTTTAGATGATAGTCTCACTAAAAATTGGAAAAACAAAGAAATGAATTAGGTGACAATACATTATTACTGTTAGAAAAATAACATATAATTGCATAAGGCAACATCTTATGGATCTAAGACATATTAGATATTTAAATTCTCAAAAGTGATATAGTGGTAAAGTAAGATGGTTCTATGTGTAAAAGCACTTATTACAATACTGATAATCTAAGCTCAATCAGTGAAAAGAAAGGACCACCACTAAAAAGATGTCTTCTGACCTTCACGTGCACCTCTGTCTCTTTGTTTCTCTGCCTGCTGCCTTCTGGTCAAGAAATAAACATTTAACTACTGCCACAGAACCATGCATCTGTTCTTGCCTTAATTATCATGGAATAACTCTCTCTATCTGTTTTTATAACAGTTGTTGTGGGGATATATTATATTTAATAAAATCAGTCTGGATTATCAGAGAACAGAATTACCCATAGTCAAGCTCTGAAGGTCAGAGAGAGTTGACCCATACCTTTAATCCTATCACTCAGGAAACCAGAAACACCAATATAACAACAAACAATTGATAAGCCCACAGAAGAACCTCCCCCCCAAAAAAGGAAATACAAGCTACTACCAAAGATGACAGGAAACTTCAATCATTGGTCATTAATATCCCATAGTATCAATGGACTCAATTCATCTATGAAAAGACACACCCAAGCATGATGGAAACAAATACAGAAATCATCCTTCTGCTGCATATAAGAAACACACCTCAACTTTGAAGACAGAAAGAGGCTCAGAGTAAGGGGTTGGAAAAAGACTTTCCAATCAAATGGCCCAAAGAAACAAGCTGGTGTAGCCATTCTAACATCTAACAAAATAGACTTTAAATTAAAATCAATAAAAAGAGACCAGGAAGGTCACTACTTATTCATCTCAGGAAAAATCTACCAAGATAAAATTTCAATCCTGAATATCTATGCCCCTAACACAAGGGTACCTACATATGTAAAAGAAACACTACTAAAGCTTGAACCTCATATCAAACCTGACACACTAATACTGGAGTCTTCTATACCCCACTTTCACCCTTGGATAGGTCAACTATATAGAAACTCAACAGAGAAATAAGGGATCTAGCAGAAGTTATGACCAAATGAACTTAGCTGATATATACTGAATCCTTCACCCAAACCAAAAAAAAATACATATTTCTCTGCACTCCATGGAATGTTCTCTAAAATTGACCACATCCTAGGAGTCATAAAGCAAATATCAACAAATAAAAAAATGCATATAACTCCTTGTACCATATCAGATCACCACGATTTAAAGTTACAGTTCAACAACATCAAGCATCACAGAAAGCCTACCAACTCAGGAAAACTAAACATCACTCAACTAACTGAACCTGTATCAAGGAAGAAATTAATAAATAAATCAAAGACTTCCTAGAATTTAACGAAAATGAATCCATGACATACCCAAACTTATGGGATACAATGAAAGCAATCTAAAGAGGAAAATTCATAGATGCCTACATGAAAAGACTAGAAATATCCCATACAAAAGTACTATCAGCACAGCTGAAAATAAAACAATAAGAATAAAACACACCTAGAAAGAGTAGATGGCAGAAAATAATCAAACTTAGAGCTAAAATGAACAAAATTGAAACAAAAAGAACAATACAAAAATCAATGATCAAAGAGTTGGTTTTTGAAAAAGACAACAAGATAGATAAACCCTTTTTCAAACTAACCAAAAATAGGAGAGAGAGTATCCAAATTAGCAAATTCAGAAATGAAAAGGGAGACATAACAAAAGATTCCCAGGAAATCCAGATAGTTATCAGATCATAATTTAAAAATCTATACTCCACAAACATGGAAAACCTAGAAGAAACAGACAGCTTTCTGGACAGGTACCACTTAACAAAATTAAATCAAGATTAGCTTAAATCACTAAAGAAAGAAATTGAAGAGGATATCAGAAAATGAAAAGATCTCCCATGTTCCTGGACAGGTAGGATCAACATAGTGAAAATGGCAGTCCTGCCAAAAGCAATCTAGAGAATCAATGCATGTCCCATCAAAATTCCAACACAATTTTTCACACACCTTGGAAGAAAAATACTCAGCTTTATTTGGAATAACAGGAAAGCCAGGATTGCCAAAACCATTTGACTCAACCAAATAACCTCAGGAGGCTACAGTAATAAAAACACCCTGGTAGTGGCATTAAAACAGGCTTGTGGATCAATGGAATCTAATTGAAGATCCCAACATTCACCCACACACCTAAGAACACCTGATTTTTGACAAAGAAGCCAAAAATATACAATGGAAGAAAGATAGTATCTTTAACAAATGGTGCTGGCATAACTGGATGATAGTGGTTAGAAAAATAAAAATAGGTCCAAACCTATCACCCTGCACAAAACTCAAATCCAAGTGGATCAAAGACCTGAACATAAACTCAGCTACAATGAACTTGATAGAAAAGAAAGTGGGAAATACTCTTCAATACATTGGCCCAGATGACCACTTCCTAAATATAACACCAGCCACACAGACATTAAAACAACAATAAGTGGGGCCTCCTATAACTGAGAAGCTTCTATAAGGCCAAGGACACAGTCAATAAGACAATACAACAGCCTATAGAATGGGAAAAGATTTCCACCAACCCTATAAGTGACAGAGGACTGATCTCTAATATATAGAGAGTACTCAAAGAACTAGAGTCAAGACCCTTAATAACACAATCAAAAATGGGACTCAGAACTAAAAAGGGAATTCTCAGCAGAATTACAAATGTGGTGGGAGGGAAAAGGGAGCTTGAACAAAAATATAAAAGGATAAATAACTTAATTCATAATAAAAAAATTAAAAAGAATATTAATGCATAAATTTAAAAAAAATTACGAATGGCTGAAAGGCAAATGAAAAAGTTCACATCATCTTTAGCCATCAGAGAAATGCAAATCAAAACAACTTTGAGATACCACCTTACACCTGTTAGATTGGCTAAGATAAAAGACACAGATGACAGCCTATGCTGGAGAGGTTGTGGAGCAAGGGGAACACTCCTCCATTGTTACTGGGAGTATAAGCTGGTTCAGCCACTCTGGAATGCAGTATGGCAGTTTCTCAGAAAACTGGGAACCAATATCCCCAAGGACCCAGCAATACCACTTCTGGGTGTATACCCTAAAGATGCACATTCGCTTCCCAAAAGCATTAGCTCAACTATGTTCATAGCAGAAATATTTGTAATAGCAAGAACCTGAAATTAACCTAGATGCCCCTCAACTGAGGAATGGATTAACAAACTGTAGTACATATACACAATGGAGTACTTCTCAGCAATAAGAAAAAAAAATGATATTCTAAAATTTGCAGGCAAATGGATGGATTTGGAGAATATCCTTCTGAGGAAATTATCACAAGCCCAGAATGAGAAGCAGGAGATTTACTCACTCCTTAGTGGACCTTCAAAACAGAGAGAGAGAGAGAGAGAGAGAGAGAGAGAGAGAGAGAGAGAGAGAGAGAGAGAGAGAGAGAGAGAGATCATTGTACATAAGAGCTCAAGACCAGAATATAGCTAAATGTCACAATGCTTCACTTCTGCATTGATGTCAGGGGTGTGGGTGAGGAAAACACTTGTTTTCTTTAAGGGTATGGCCACAAGAAGTTTAATCATGCTGCAGTAAGTAAATTAACAGCATGAATGTACATTTTTGTAAATGGAGAGATCATAAGTGTGGGTATGAATCTGAGAAATCTGATAACTGAGTTTGATGGGTGCATGATGTAAAATAATAAATATATAAAGAAATAAAAGAAAACATGATCCAGGGTCGGAAGAGATGGCTCATAGGTAAAGAGCACTGACTGTTCTTCTGGAGGACCTGGGTTCAATTCCCAGCATCAATCCACATGTTGGCTCACAACCATCTGTGATGAGATCAGGTACCCTCTTCTGTATACTGTATACATAATAAATAAAAAAATATTTTAAAAAGAACAAAAAAGACTGTGTCAGGTTGATTTAAAAAACTCACAAAACTAAATACAATAGTGTTAAGAAGGTTTATAAAAATTACAACTAAAAGTAAACTTCAAATGTAAAGTAAAATTTCAATATATCGGTATTTCCAACACGATTATTTAGAATTCAATTATTGTTACTAAAAGAAATAATAGAATGAGGCAAGAAAAACAAAGAGAGATATTATGTCAGAATTTAAATATTTGTGCTGCCTTTCAAATTCATAACTCCTGGATTGTTTTTTTTTTATTTTTGATATTATAGTTTAATTGTGGCATTCATCTCTCTCCTTTCTTCCTCTAAACCAGTGCTTCTCAGCCTCTGTAATACTGAAGCCCTTTTATACAGGCAGTTCCCAACCATATAATTATTTTCTTTGGAACTTTATAATTTGGCTATTATGAATCGTAATTTAAGTATTTCATATGTAAGGTATTTGTTATATGACCCATGTGAAAGGGTCATTGGATACCCCAAAGGCATCATGTCCCCACATGTAAAAAACTGTTGCTCTAAATCCTTGCATATACCCCTTGCCACTTTTCTTTAAATTCATACGCTCTTTTCAATAATAACTGGTATTGCATGAGTATAAAATTTATATATATATATATATATATATATATATATATATATATATACTCTTAAATATAGTCTTTTCAGTCTATATAATGTTGTTACCTGTATACTTTCAGGCCTAATTGTTTGACATTGGATAACCAACTGATGTGTTCTTCCCTGGGGAAGACCAACTCTTCTGTTCTCAGCTTTGCTCAGTTGCCTATTGCTTTTTTGCCTAATGTTGAATCCTAGTATCCGGCTAGTCCTATAAGCTGTCTGAGAAATCTAAAACAGTTCAGTCTTGTGTGGCTAGAAGTTGCCTTCTCTTACTGGAGCATATATTATGTTTCTATAAACACTGCTAGACTCAGTTTTGCCAAAGCCCAATAACTTTTATGATCAATAAAAGGATTAGATGTCTACACTGGAACTGAGCAAGGAGAAATATTTTCTGAGAATCAATGCACATCTCACTTCATTCACCAGTGACTGATTATGACAAGTAATCAAAAAGAAACCCCCAAATCTTTAGCAAACAATAAAATGTATATAATCAACATAGGACAAATGTAGTGCAAGTAGGATTTTAGTGTATTTAAATACAGAAGGAGCCTGACAAAAGCACTCACCATGCAGAGGCATTCATAAGTCACATTTAAGCATTGCACTCAACATTTATAGATACTAGAACAATTGTCTAATTAATATGACTACAATGCCAAGTGTGCATTCTCTGTATTTAGTCTTAATGAATAACTTTTACCGAATGGAGGGGAAAAAAAGCTTAAAAAAGCTGCAAAAAGTTTTTAAAAATTATATTTTGAACTGGTAATTTGAATTACATTATAAAATAAAACTAATTATGTAATATTTGTATTATTAGTTTGATTTCTATTATGGTTACGGTGTTGCTTTCTAATCCTTTTATATTAAAATATGAATAATTAAAAGTGCAAAATGGGGTCACATAATTTCTGATTAAGACATATATTAAAACATTTTTGGTTGTTTTGTTAATAATATGCATAATAAGATCATGTATGTCAACACTTGGATGATCCAAACACACTACCATTATTTTCTTTATTATAGAATAAATAAATAAAAGAAAATGTATTTTATTAATACATAATAAAGTATATATCAATGTGTCTATTTTATTGAAATAGTATTTCAAAATATGTCAAACTACAGAATAACACATAATAACAATTAAAAATTTCTCTTGCCAAAATAGTAGCGAAATATCAGATGGGTGTCTCCACATGAAATTCACACAAAACAGCTTGAAATTTATTCTTTAGTGACATAGAACCTTGGATATTCTATTATGGCTTTGAAAATTTAAGGTTTTTATAGAATCCAGGGTTGCTATTTTTTCTGTTGTATCTTAAGGGTAATTTATAAATATTTATGAATAAAAACCACACTCAATAACCAGAAGGCTCCAAAAAACATGGGCTATGTTGTCCCTCTGTTTATAAAGTAAGATTATTCAGAATCATAAATTAAGAGTGTTGAATTGTTGTTGGGGATTATGAAGGATTGGAGAAATGAAGAGAAAGTTAGTTTGTTGTTTAAATGGATATGAAAAGGGTTCTGAACATGGTTAGTGTTGATGCTTTTTAATATAAATGTATTTCTTCCTTCCCTTGAAGAGAACACATCACTATGGTATGGTATGGTATTTTCTCTATAACCTAAAAATGTGGAAGATGTCATAATATGATTCCTTTCATATATATATGTATTATATATGTATATATATAATAGTTGATTCTGTTACATATAGTTATATGCCTTATATATGTGGGATGTATAAGCCCTGGAGGCTTCTAAGGGTTGGGGGTCCAGCACTTCCTCATATCCATGAGGTCCCCTTGAGTGGGTACTTTCTCATAGGCCAACCTGGGCTCTGTCTGGGTCCTTGACAACAGGGGCAGAGTTCTGATGTAAAAGGACCTGGACCAGTGAGGGTGGACCACACCACAGCAGCAGATGACAGCAAAGTAAAGTCCTTCCCCTGGCTGGGAGATGCATATTTGAGGCTTTCCCCTTTATCAATAAATTGAACTTGTTGTTTGGACTAGCTCCTGAAGACTGTGTTATTGCTATTCATGCCTTCTCACCCCCTACCAAAAAGAAAAACCCGTATGGCCCAAAGCATAGGTAACACCAACAATATATAAGAATGTAAGTTTTTTTATACTTGCATGCATCTATTATTCACACACACACACACACACACACACACACACACACACACACACAGCTCATAGACACATGCATGCAGCTCATAGACATGCCTTAGGTTGTAAAGATAATTACTCTTTTTTTTCCAGGATCTGTATTTCCTAATTTATTTTTGATGTCCAAGCAGGCATCACTTTATTGATAAACAAAAATGTCCAAAACAAATTCTTTCTAGCCAGCCATATATATAGAACTACTTCAAGGAATTATTATTACAATGAAGCACTGACTCCCTTGCCTCCAATTGCATATACCTAACCATGGTTCGTTAAGTTTATAGACACCTCTGAAACAGCTTATTGAACTATGAGTCAACGCCTGTGTTCTTGCTTGGCTTTCCCCCATGACTTATACTTCTCTGATTCCTTCTCTCTTGAGGTCTTTCTTAGAGTCTTGCACATGTATCCCTTGATTTCAGAGGAACTAAAGGTTGAAATAATAACAGGAATTGTCTTATGCTCCTCCTGAACATTTGAAAATGTTCTGTAAGAGTAAGATTGTTGAACTGAAGGATTATCAAATACTACATGTATCTGTATCGTTCATCAGATTTCATATGTAATTTAATCATGATCTTAAAATTCAACTTCTAGTATGTTAAGCACTTTGAGAATACACTTAACTTCAAGATAATTATTCAGGGTTTTTCAGGTAGGATAAAATCAGATTATAATCATTCACAAAATCTTGCCTATTATAGAACACGAGTCCAGATGGATGGCATAGGAAATAACCATGGACCTGATGCTAATATATTAATTTTATTATGAGTAGGTTGGCAGAAAAATTAAAAGAAACTAAAATATCCTTATGGACATATGGGAACATCAGGACATCTTTCAAAATGGAGAATGGAGTGTTTCTGAAAGATGATTACATAGCTATTTCCAATAATCTTTGCCAGAATGTATTAAATAAAACACATCATGGCTATTTGAGCTCATGAAATGGCACAAAAGGAAGAACAGGGACCACAGAATTTGGCAAGAATCCAACAAATAAAATTATGAAAAAGTATATTCTTGTTGATTCATATGCCAGCTCTTATATCATGAAAATATGAAAAAGATAGTAATGAGAAAACCAGCATCTGTCAGACTGTGGGGGCAAGCTGGCACATGAAAAAAAACAGTTATTACCAACATTAAAGATTTGGAATTGTTATTTAATGATCTGAAACCACTAACATAAAAAGGAACAAGAATGGACACCTCATAGTCAGTATACAGAGCTTAAAGCTTGGTAAGTATAAAAGGAGAGACTTAAAAATTTGTTTGCATTTGTATGTGTAGTGTAAACAAGTGTGCATATGTGTGTACTGTGTGCTGGGGCATACTTCCCTGAATGAATGTTTGGAACAGAGATTAATGTCAGGATGTGTGCTCTGCCTGCTGGTGCATATACTCCTGCATGAATGTGTGGTGGACAGAGGTTGATGTCCAGGGCATTTCTCTATTTTTCTCCACCTAAGTCTCTCACTAAAGCTGGAACTCACTGACTGACTAGACAGTATAAGCACTGAATCAGTTTCTTGGATCTTTCACCTTCTTGTTTTGTGAATCTTAATTGGTCTTCTAACAAAAACAGAAAGCCAATATTGGGTCAAAGTGGAAAGATCAGAGATACAGAGGAAAAAGTCACTAGAGAAAATTCTCACCACTGAATCCTTGGGCTAAAAGGGGTAGATCCTATCTCCATCATTTCTTAGACAGAATGCCTCTGAGTCCTTAGTTGGAAGAAAAGGGAAGCATAGGGGGCAACTCCTGTCTCCTCCAGCCTTATATTCCTTTCTCTGCCCAGACATAACATTTCCTTTCTCAAACTACCCAGTGCTGGGACTAAAGGCATGAATGCTTCTTAGGTACTAGGACCAGAGGCATGGGATCCCAAGAGCTGGGATTAAAGGTGTCTGCCACCACTGCCTGGCTTTGTTTCTCATCTAATCTCCTGCAGCCCAGTGAGGCCTTGACCTCACACAGATCCATCTTCCTCTGCCTCCCTAGTGCTAAGATTAAAGGTGTGTGCCACCATTGCCTGACTTCTATGGCTAAATCTGTGGCTAGCCCTGTCCTCTGATCTTCAGGCAAATATTATTTCTTAGTTTACAAACAATATATTGTCACAACCTCTGCCTCTCAGCACAGAAATAAGAGCTGAAAAATATTTTTGAGTAGGAAATTGGGATGTGTGTAATCTCATGTCCTCATTCTTCTTCTGTTACATATCCATCCCTATACGAATTACCCAGAAATATGAATAAATTGTACTTTAAAATATGTGAAACATTTATTGTCAGCTTACATAATATTGACATGGAGGAAGTATTTGTAAACTCTAACTTTTTTAAGCTTTTGAAGTTAATCACTATTAGGTTTGCTATGATTAATGTTCTGTCAGAGACAACTAGGATCCTGGTAAAGTATAGATGATCATAACTAAAGAAAAAAATTCATGATTTTTAAATGTGTAATTTACAAAGACCTGCACTATTACTCAAACCATGTAGAAGTCATCAAATTACCTATTCTATAAAATATCTATAATAAATTTGGCTGTTATTACTGTGACAAGGTATATTAATTTTTCATACCTGGTTTAAAAATAATAATTTAAACCCTCTATTTTTTAACTTGGAAATCTATCCATAATCTTTTAATAGACATTTCTGTGACCAGTTTAATTTATATGCATGTGAATTATCATGAATTATCACAAGCCCTGTGGATATTATATATTGATGTTTGTTTTAGAATTGGGGATTATCTTACTCATCACTAGAAGCTCATGTTTACTCAGTTATGTCCAGTACTAAGCTTTAATCTTTTAAACATAGCACATCACCTAAGAAAATTTGGATTCCTTATAATTTAGATTAAATAGATCCAAGAATTTGAATTAATTTATTAAGTTTTTGATATATAGCAATTCATGTTGTACACTTACAAATCACAAAAATAAAATAATGAAGCCCTAGCATGACACTATGCAAGTCTGAGTTAATACATCAAAGAAAAAAATTATGAAATGAATTCAACATAAATGTTTTCACAGCAAAACAAAATTCACTATATTTTCATGTGTGATTTGTTACTTCATGTTATCATAGAGATGGTATATTGATACACACTGTTGTAAAGTCTATAGCTACTAAGAATAGTTTTCTGCATATTTTTCCTTTTATTGGAAATGTAATAAATACTCACACAATACATCCTGATTATAGTTTGCATTCCCTCTATTCCTCACAGTTCCTTAGCACCTCCCATCCCATCTGGATCCACTCTTTTTCTATCTCTCATTGGAAAAAAACAGGCTTGTGTGAAACAAAATCAAATATAGTAAGATAAAACAAATAACAAGCAGAAACAACACCAAAAAATGACACTGAAGTTAGATGATGACAACCAACAGAATGAAAAGTCCAAGATAGTCACAAGAATCAGAGACCTTCTCATTCACACACTCAAGAGAGTCCTAAAAATAGTAAATATCAAACCATCATAAGTATACAGAGAACATGATATGGACCCAGGAAAGAAACTGATAGACCTAATGGGAAGGCAGGTGAATGCTGGGACAGACAGCCTAGAATTCAGGCACATTGGAGAGGTAGTCAGAAAACCTATTGCAGTAAAAAAATTCTAAAAATATTTCTAATAAAGTCTCCAAATAATTAGGGAGAAGTAGTATCAACTATCCATCCCTTGTTACCAAATAAAATTTCCAGTACTGGGACTTTGTTACATCCAATTGAGTTGTTGACCTAAGGGATCCCATGAAAATCTCCAAACAACCCAGGCAATAGGTTGCTCTCTACAAATTGACAGAAAGCTACCATATCTGAAGGCAATATCTACATAAAAGTTAAACATGAAGAGGTCAATTTGGTACCTACATAGAAACTTTTATGTTCTAGAACCCAACTTTGGAATGGAGAGGTACTCTGCAGACTACCAAAACAGAAAAATATTCATCAATCCAGTCATAAAACCTTTGAACAACAATGTTCTCTGATTGCAAAATATGCTAGCGTTGTGATGGCACAAATCTTGTGGGAGTGACCAATCAATTTCTCCATTGACTTAAGACCTACTCCAGGAGATGGCTCTCTTCCTCCACACTGCTTGAGTGACCAGGAACTGCGGCAAAGATAGCCACAGACTAAGGATATAGACAAAAGATACTGGTCTTTAAAAATTATGGAGTAAAAAATAACTCTTAATGATATTGTGCTATACTCCTGTATATTTTATAAAACAACATCCTTGTTTGTGCTAAAATTAATCTTGCTTTGTGTATGAGACTTTCATATCATACTATGCAAATCACGTAATTTTATTTGTGTAATGATAAGGCATAACATTACTTCCTGTTTCATTTTTTGGCACAGGTATAGTAAAAGCATACATCATCAAAATAATACAAATACAAAATATTTTATTAGTTTTATGAGCAAATAACAATTTGGGAAACCTTCTGTTAAGCAAAGGATTATCAACGATAAACTAATCATATTACATTATGTTCCTTGAGTAAATAATTAATTTTTTGTGTCTTTTCTAATTTATAACTAGAAGGTAAGTTCGAAAAATAAATGGCTAAGGGAAAAAGATGTTTCACAAGCTTGAGCTGTTATGTTTCTATTTGACTTTCACATATTTGGTTGCCAGAGAATGGATGTTATAGAGGACATAAAACAAAATGGGTGGCTTCCACTAACCATTCTGAATTCTAAAGTATTCTCATTAGAAATTATGTGTCACAGAAGTCATAGACAAGTATAAAACAAAATGAAAGATGAAAAGAAAGAAAACAATAATTTTTTTTTTTTTTTTAAAAACACTTTTATTTATTTATTTGCCTTGGTGTTTGCCTGGAACTGGAACTACAGACAGTTGTTAGCTGCCATGTGGGTGCTGGGAATTGAACCCGGGTCCTCTGGAAGAGCAGACGGTGCTCTTAACCACTGAGCCATCTCTCCAGCCCCAGAAAACAATAATTTATAAGAAAAAAATCTGTTGTCTAACCAATGATAATCTAAACTCCATTAAGGCAGAGATGTTTAAACATCTCACTGATATCTGAAATAACAGAAACTTTTAAAATAAAGGCCAGGATCTAACAGAATACAATAGATTTATATTTATATATATATGTATATGCATATACACACATATATAAATATTAATATATTAATATTAATATATAACTTTTAACAAATAACTTTTCCTCATCCTCAGATATACTTCTCTCTTCCCTTTGACAAGAAATATGGAATCACATGCACCAGACACCTTGCTCTATACCTAGGGACTAGAAACTCAAACAGAGGCATCAGAAAGGATCCACTAAAGTGATCATACTGTGTCTTCCTGTTTATAGCAACAGAATCTTTTACTGCTAACCATGCTTCTGCAACACTGTCCTTTCTATAGCAATTCTTGTAGGACAAAGAAATTGGAAGCAAAACAGGTTTTCCATCTTCTATCCATCACTGACTTTATTGCTCTCTTGCTGCTAAAGAGTAGCTGTGTTGGGTCCAGTTTCATTGTTTGGCAGGGGTGTTTTTCTTGAACTCTGTAAGCTTTCCTCTCATGACTTGATAATAATTTCTATGTTTTTTAATCCTTATAGCTTTATTATTATTATTGTTATTATTATTATTAATTTGTTAAATTAAAGCTGGCTGGTCTGATTGGTGATATTTTACCTTCACACACACACACACACACTCTCATACAGAAAGAGAGAAAGAGAGAGAGAGAGAGAGAGAGAGGAACCCTTTGTAGGTTTGTATTTTTTTCTCAGTATGTCTTCTGCCAGTCTTGTATCCCCAGTTGCTTTTGGAACAGCAGTATTCTGAATACTTACTGTTTTTACTGTGGTCACAAATATATTCTGAGAATAATTTTCATAATATTTCTCTTGATTTCATATAGTGTGTGTTATAGGTCATAGATTCTTTTGTCTGTTTGGTCTGTAATTAATTTTATAATGATTCCTTTTATCATATGTGTTTTTTCATTCTTTATTTTTAGGCATTTCTTTCAGTTTATAAATGATATAATAATTAGAACATCTCTCTTCCCTTCCTTTCTTCCTAGCACACTTTTTAAAGTAAGTATTTTAAGGGGTTCATTGCTTTTTTTTTAGTTTGTTCAATGTTGTTTTTCAACATTTTCAGATAAAGAATTGAATTATTTCTCCATTATTAATTAAGAGAGTTGTTTCCTTAAATTTCCATGTCCAATGGTTTAAACATATCAATCTGTGAATGATTATTGACATCTTATTTTGCCTGTTAGAATTGTAGTATCTCATAGTGTTCAATATTTGAATAAGTAGAACGCCCATAAATGGTAAGATTATGTATTCCCATTGTCCTGATATGATTCTGTGTGCACTTCTTCCAAAAATTCCAAGTAGGTTGGTTACTTTCTCTGAGCCTACATTCACTTCCACCATTGTAGTCCTAGATCACAACACAAGTCACATTTTCTACAAATCTACAGCTTGTGTGTCTACTATTTCAGCAACAGATAGGACTTCATGTCTAATATCAAATTCAATCAAATCAAATGAATGGTTGATGATAATGAACAAGAAGTATGTCTGCATATGGTACCTTGGTCAACAAGTCTCTGCTCAGGTACAGGCTTCCTCCACTTCATCACCAAGAGCATCAGTTTCTAGTCAGGCATCATGGCAATTTGCCCAGGTCCAGGATTTACTACTTAGGAAAATGGACTGAGATTTCAATACAGCAACTTAGTATCTTCTGCCTTCATCTCAGGAAGCAGAAAACTACACTTCCTACTGTATTGCTTAGGATTGGTAGAAGGATAATGTATGAAATACCCTGGCTGCCAAGGCTATAATCCCTAGGTCACATAGCACCAAGCTAAGCAGCATATAAACAGGACAGAATGTATGAGGCTATTGACAGCCTGCAGTTGTGCCAAAGAAATGCCATGAATTACTGTAGTAAGCTGAGGTGATGCTCTTTGGAACAGAAGTGTTATAACCAAGATAAAGAACATGCAGTTCTAGAAGCTTTGTTCTCTGCACTGGTTTGGGGGCAGAGGACAGTGAAGCCTGTACAGTGCTAGTTTGCATTTGCTTAGCTGTGGTACTGAGGTCCAGGGAAGAGCTACTTTTATAGACCTGTCCTAGCTCAACAAGTACCTGTCCCAACAAACATAAAATGACTACAACCTCAAAGCCCTAGCTCATGGTGATAATCGGTTCAAAGGGACAGTGTAGGAAGGAAAGGAAAGAATGAGACAGGAAGTCATAATCTTACTGGGTTTCCACCCGTCAGACATAGAGCTCTTCTTTTCTGGAGCATCACAACAGACATGAACCTCCTGAGCCTCACTCCTGCAGTTTTTAGTTTCTTGTCAAATAAACTAAAATTTTCTCTGTGACAGGCTCATTTTTTTCTTTCTATAACAAATATGTACTCCAAACTTGACAGTTCTCAATAGCTTTATCTTCCAATATTGCTTTATTTAGGTATTGGTAAATAACTTTAGTAGCTACTAAAAGTTTGTAGATGAATACTTCTGCTTTTTGTTTAAGTAGCTTTCTACTTTTTGTGTTTACTTTAATCTGTTTCATTTTTTATGAACTTTTTGTATTTAATCTGCATTTAAATTAATTGTTTAAGTAAATGTGGCTACCTAGAAGGTTTTTATAAAGTTATTGAAAGAAAGATTATGGTTTTTAGTTGATATAGTTTTTTATAACTTGTCAAACAGCAACTTATGTGTGTGTGTGTGCGTGTGTGTGTGTGTGTGTGTGTGTGTGTGTGTGTGTGTGTAAACTTCTATGACTTCTTATTCACTGCTTTTCTTTCCTGTATGTAGTTAAAGAAAACAATGTCTTAATCATTGCAACTTCATACTGAAGAATATCAAAACTTGAAATCTAGTAATATCTTTTAACATTTTTGCTAAAAGTTATTTTTATTGTTTATTATACTTTAGCTATCTACATATGTTTTAGTTATAACTCATTGATTAGCTTAAAAATTCTTGCTGGAATTTATACCAATTTTACCCTTTAGAATCTGAAATACTAGCAAGAGTGTTTTGACTTCTGAATATAATAAGGCCATAATTTTTCATGCCATTCTTCATTTCTTACAACATCTTTTGGTTACTTGGTAATATTTTAAATTGCCATTTAATAAATACATAATTTTATTGGTTTTTAACACAGATATTAGTAAATTTATTTTTTCAAATTACTATCTAGTATTGTAACAAAAGTCACATGATAGCTACTGGAGAAGTTTTTAAAATCCTTTGAATTACTTGCATACATAATTGTGCCACTTATGAATGTAGAATACTAAGCTTTTACTAGAACATACTTCAGTTATCATACATAGTGTTTATTGATTAAATCATTCACTTCAAAATGAACAAAACATTGTCAGAACAGATATCTCTTTTCTCATTTGAAAATTTAGTGAGAAATTAGTAAATATTACACCATTAATATGCTCAGTGTGGAATTACAAGCCTTGCTCTCATGTTTTAAGAAATATAATATTTTTATTTTATCGGTTTAAGTATAGCCTGAGCAACAAAGTAGAACAATATCTAATCAAAATGCTTCTTTACCATAACAGGGAACTACCCTCCTGTAAATAGGTGGAATCATATTAATGCGCTAAGAATGCTTATAGGTTCTACTTCAGTTAATTGATATGCTGATTTCTTTGGTGGCTTTTGAATGTTAACTGCAGCGGGAAATCAGAATTTACCCAGGGAAACACTTGTGACATCAAGAAACTGAATCCCGTTGGGACGTGGCCAGCTTCAGGGAGACCCTGGACCTCAGGTGACTCACTCTCTTCATTCTGGAGAGCCCCAGGGTAGAAACTCTCAGAGGCCTGTCCCTGCGTGATTCAGCACAATTTATCTCCTAGAGTCGTTTGTTGCCTAGCAAGTGCCTTTCTTCCTAATAAATATTAACTGATTGTATTGAGAAGCAGTTGAGAATCATTTGGCTCTAGTTAACTATCTCATTTTTGAACACTACTACGCACGTGGAGGAGATGGGCTTGAGACATCTGTCACCTCATTGATTTCCAGGGTTAATCTGGCTAACCTGACTGGTTACGCCGGTGTCCCCTTCTTCCCTCACTGCTCCATGTACATTGCTCCTGAAGCCCAAAGAGGACAATCTTCCCAGAATAGAGGAGGACCTGTCTTTGGTCAAGGTTATAAGAATAGTTGCGCTCCCATGCTAGAAGGTCCAAACAAGCTCTCACTTGGCTAGAATACATTATTCCCAAAATGATTTGTAAATATTACTATCTCAAGTGTGCAAAGATTTTATTACCTGTCCATGTTCAGATGCTAGTGGTCTTCAATGAAATAATCCAACAATCATTTCTATTAATCATCCCTGAAATTTGCTGAGCTTTTTATATGCACCGCTCCATGTTTTGCAACTATTTTGGTAAAACACTTGATCATCTCTTACTGTTCCGTTATCCTGTGTGTAGTCTCAGCATATGTGAACACATGATATTGTCTCATATATCTCAGATTCTTTTCAATTCTTTACTGCTTCTTTTATTGTTGTTTTAATTGTGCAAAACAATTTCATCATTTCTCTTTCTTTTTCTCCAACACACCCATATATCCCTCCTTGTTCTCCCACACATGCATTCCATTGATAGCTCTAATATCATTTTTCTACAGCTCTTGATGAATACTTTCTAATATACATCTTTAATATTAATTAAACACTTTCCATGCCGTCTGTTGAGTCTATTATTAATTTGACTAATTCATCTTTATGATAAATATTAAATATCCATTTTACTGGAATTTTTATTAGATTTACTGCAGAGTTCCAGTATATCTGGTCAAGGTAACTGCTATTCTTTGTCACTAAGATTAGTTGGATAACTAGGTTATAAAATTATCTGCAATTTCTACATTAGAGTTTTCCTTTAGTCTTCTCCCATTGTCTTTACCTTTCTAAATGCATTTAACGCATTTAATTTTTTGTGCATGTATTCTCTGGTCTTTGAGGCTAGCACCTTGTAGATTCTGTTATTTTCTGATATCTCCACAGATTTAGCTGCTCAGATCATTAAACTGACTTTTTATCCTAAACTTTTATTCATTTGGCTGTACTTGCTTCATTGTAGTAGAACCCAGGGGCCATCCTTTTCAGGAAACAACTTTAACTTGACAGAACTTGAAGCAACACACATGGCTGCCCTCCTCACTCTGAAATAACATCCTGGTACTAGCATAAAAACAGACTTGTGGATCAATGGAATTGAATTGAGGATCCGGGCATTAACCCAAAAACCTATGAACTCCTGATCTTCGACAAAAAGGCCCAAATTATTCAATAGAAAAAAGAGAGTATATTTAACAAATGGTGTTGGCATAGCTGCTTGGCAGTGTGTAGAAAAATGTAAATACATCCAAGCCTGTCACCCTGCACAAAACTCAAATCACTCAAATCCAAGTGGATCAAAGACCTGAACATAAACCCAGACATTCTGAACTTGATAGAAAAGAAAGCGGGAAATACCCTCCAACGCATTGACACAGGCATACATTTCATAAATAAAACACCAGTGGCACTGACACTAAGAACAACAATCAATAAGTGGGACCTCCAGAAACTGAGAAGCTTCTGTAAAGCCAAAGACACTGTCAATAGGACAAAACAACAGCCTAGAGAATGGGAAAATATATTCACCAAGCCTACAAGTGATAGAGGACTGATCTCTAAGATATATAAAGAACTCAAGAATCTAGAGCCCAAAACATTGAATAACCCAATCAAAATATGGGGCTCAGAATTAAAAAGTGAATTCTTAGCAGAAGAAATAAGAATGGATGAAAGACACTTGAAAAAGTGCTCAACATCTTTAGCCATCAGAGAAATGCAAATCAAAACAACTTTGAGATACCACCTGACACCTGTAAGATTGGCTAAGATAAAAGGCACAGATGACAGCCTATGCTGGAGAGGTTGTGGAGCAAGGGGAACACTCCTCCATTGTTAGTGGGAGTGTAAGCTTGTTCAGCCACTCTGAAATGCAGTATGGCGGTTTTTCAGAAAAGTAGGAACCAATTTCCCCAAGGATCCAGCAGTACCACTTCTGGGCATCTACCCTAAAGATGCACATTCACACTCCAAAGGCATTAGCTCAACTATGTTCATAGCAGCATTATTCATAATAGCAAGAACTTGGAAACAACCTAGATGTTCCTCAACTGAAGAATGGATTAACAAACTGTGGTACATTTTCACAATGGAGTACTACTCGGTAGTAAGAAAAAAATGATATCCTAAAATTTGCAGGCAAATGGATGGATTTGGAGAATATCCTCCTGAGCGAGGTATCTTAAACTCAGAAAGATAAGCAGGGGATGTACTCACCCATTAGTGGACTCTAAACAAAAAAGCAAAAAGCAAAACATGTCCAAACTACAAACTACAATCACTGAACAGCTTGGGATCTGAAATACCTTGGACTGGCACTTTGGATCCCACTCTCCCTAGCGGAACACCTGACTCAGTCTTGATGTTGGGTGAGGAAACTGGATCTGCCAGGAGTGGATACTGAACTAAGCCATAATGGGACCATGGGACCTCCTGACCTTGCTGGGGAGGAGATTGGAAGTAGTGGAGAAGAGAGAGTGACTAGAGTGCGTGGGAGGGGGAAGGGACCTTGAACAAAGATAAACACGGATAAAAAATGTGACTTTATTCATAATAAAAAAGAAATCTTTCCTTGACCTTTCAGTTTCCAAATCTATATCTTTACTATATTTATTATTTGTATATTTTAGTATATGCATGCATGCACATACATTAGACATTATGTCTCCTTATTCTGTGCATGATAGTCTTATAATTCTCTTGTCCTCATCTCTCCCATTTGTTTTTTATTTATAGTCTCCTTCCTGAATATTTAATTTGGCAATAACATACCTTTTTGAGGTATTTGCAGATTCATTTAAACTAGTATGCTTAAATTTCTATATATCCTATGTTGCCTAAAATTCTATTTTGTGTTCTCTAAGGTTGAGGACATCACATGTGAATGCATGTTGCTTCATACTCATATACATGTGAACTATGAAAAAGGAGTTAGGTGAAGACATGTACACTTGAATCTCATCCAGGTAACTTATGTTTTAAAAGATAATTTAGTAGTTTCTTTCTAATTTGAATAAATTTCTAATTTATTATATATTTCTCCATAGC
Source organism: Sigmodon hispidus (assembly GCA_004025045.1). Classification (NCBI taxonomy): domain Eukaryota; kingdom Metazoa; phylum Chordata; class Mammalia; order Rodentia; family Cricetidae; genus Sigmodon; species Sigmodon hispidus. The sequence goes on from PVIH01002816.1 coordinate 71,963, forward strand.
TTATATAAAAATTGAAAGGATGAACTAAATTATTATTGAAGGATCATTCAGTATAATTAATATTCACTATTTTCTTCATTCAGTTAGTGTTTTCCACATTAAGTTCCCAATTTGTCTATTACAGATGTGATTCATTGGAAGGCATTCCTATGTTTTGGATCCTACAAGTCTACCCAGATGTAATCAAATTCACATTTAAGTTGGCAGCAACAAAGGAGAACAGGGTAAAAGCGTCCCCTTTGCTTCTACAGCCCTTGAGATTAGATAGAGGCACACTATTAATAACAAGATGCTATTACACATTTCATTACACCTAAGCTATTACCCTTCTTTCGTACATATTAAGCTTCTCAAACCATGCACAACAAAAGGTCCGAACAACAAAAGTGCAGGTACTAATCAATATGCAATTCTCTCTTTGATGTGTGCAGGCTGGGCCAGGAGACTGGGATGCTCATGGTAGGGTTACTTTTGAGCTGCTTATTAGCAGGTTCTTATTACTAGCTCTCCCAGGCAGTTGTGACATGTTTTTAAGATAACTCTTTTGTTCCATGAAACCACAATGCTTACTTTAATCTGCAGTGAATTCTTTAAAAAGACAAGAAAAGGGCAATTAAACTATAAAATACCGCAAAGGTCGCTGCCATGTATCACTAGTTTTTACACTTTATACAATATTAAATTATAGAGATTTTAGTGAAAAACACTAGCTTGCTTTGGAATTAGTCTGACAGCAGTGATGTGTGCTTCTACATAATCATAAGGGCTGAGAAATTAAACAGTGACAATCATAACCAAATGAAGCCTATAAATGAAAAGACTTTAGAGAAGCCACTGTTTATTATACACATTTTGACTGAATGAAAGATCAAATATTAATGCCAGAAACAACTTAATGACACCTTATTGTGGATAATCAGCTCCCGTGCAACAGAACTACAATCCTTTCCTTTTGGTTAATTCAAGCCACTGTATGAAATCATTGCTTCTTAAGCATTGTGGTGAGTGACATCCTTACTCCCTAAAGTGTAGATAATACTAATCTGACCTCTATTTTACTGAACTATGAAGAGTAATGAATGTTCTAGGTTGCTTAGTTAATATAAAAGAGGCATGTAAGCAGGAATGGGACTTTGTGGATTAAGAAGGAGCATAGCAAGAGTACATAGGAAACAAGAGAGGGTAGTGGGGATGAATATAATCAAAACACATTATAAACATGAAAATCACATGAGTCATTATTATATTGAATTAGCATATACTTAAAAGAAAAAGCTAAGGTGTAGATGATAAATATATTGAACATGTGATGAGAGATTATTTATAGATAGCTTTCTGAACAGGTATAGACAGAGATAAATACATACATGGACAGATTAGAAATATATATTTCTAATATATAACATATAAAAATATATATAAGTTTTGAATCTAGCTTTGACATACTTCTGTTTTTACCAGTATATTAGCTATTTTAGCATGGTTTAAATCATATAATTATTTAGAAAATTTATGATAAAATATTTGTAATTTAAGATCAAGTCCCATAGTCCCAGACATGGTGGTATTCATTAATGTCTGTCTGAATTAAGGGTCAGAGGCAGACAGATTTCTGTTTATTTGAGACCATTCTGTCCTACATGGCAAGTCCTCAGTCAGAAGGGGTTACATAGTAAGATTCTGTTCAAAATAAAATTAAACAGTGTCTTAATTAGTATTTCCATTGTTGTAATAAAATACCAAGACTAGGAACAACTTTGGAAAGAAAAAGGTTATATTATTTTACAGATATCAGCTAACATTCTATTTATGAGGCAAATTAAGGCATGAACTGAAGCATATACCAAGGTGGAATACCACTTTTGGATTTCCTCCACATGGCTTGCTCTGCCTGCTTTTTATAGCAGTCAAGACCATCTCCCCAATGATGGTACTTCCCATGGTGATGCAGTGCTCTGGGCTCTCATGCATTAATCAGAAACTTTCTTAAATTTGATATTACTTTCCAAAGTGATTCTAATTTGTTGACAAACATTATTTTAAGTTTTGTTACAATGGTTTGTGCTAGGGAACATTTGTTAAAAAATGCAAAGGACTATTACTTTTGTTGCTGTTGCATTTGCTTAACTCTGTGAAACTGTTATTTTGCCTGTCTAAAATCCCTGATGTTCTAATAAAGTGCTGAAGTGCCAATACCAAGTCAGGAGAAAGATTATGCAGGGGTTGCCAGTCAGAATCAGGAGGATTCCAGGGACCAGCTACTCAGCTACACAGCAAGCCTTGAAGTAACAAAAATAGAAGGGTATTCAGAAATAGAAAATGAAAATCCCACAGGCAAAAGATAAAAGGTATAATTTAATTTAAGACATTATGGGAAGAAACAAGCCAAGCAAAGGGTGGACATTTATAAGTATGATTAAGCCTCTGTGTGACTTAATAAGAGATGGGTGGCATGACCCAAAGGAGACAAAACAAGCAGCAATACTAGCTTGTATCAAGTTAACACAGAACAAGTCAGCACGAGTAGCACAAGCACTTCAGTTTCTTAGTCCTACACTTATACTATCAAAATTAGGTAGAGTTTCTTTTTGGTTTTGTTTTTTAATGTTAGGAAGAATTGGACAATATTTCTCTGACACTGGCAGTTGGTCACAACGGGTGAGTTGTTTCTAATTTTTAATTAATACAAATAAATCTGCTACAAATACCCATTTGCCAGTCTCTGGGTGATTCTATGCTTTCTATTACCTTGATTATTTGCAGATGATATGGTTATAAAATAAGTATATGTTAAATGTTTTAAGGAACTGCTGTCATATACTACAATGTAGTTGTCACAGTTTCAATTCACACCAGTTCTGCATCAGATTTCAAGTAGTTTCCTCAACAATACTTTGCAACTTCCAGATCTTACAATCTGTCATATTTAAGATATGTATTCTAAACTTAAGCTGACACATAATCGTTTATTCACTTGTAACACATAATCCTTCTTCTTCAGGCTATGGAATCAGAGATTGAAAGCATATGCCATCATATCCAGCAATTCCCATTAAACACAATATGAGCTGAATCTCTTCCATGGAAGTCTATTCACAGTTTGAGCAAGGCTGTTTTGTTTTGAAGTCATTTAGGGGCATCTGCCATTTAGGATTTCCAGACTATTGCACAAATTTGATTTTATGATAAAAACTCAGACCCAGATATTGGGGGAATGCTGAAATATCAGAGAGATAGTGCAACAAATCACGGCCACTTTTTACTCAGCCAACTGAACACTATTGTCAACTTCAACTCTTCAAGCCTGTTTCCACAAATCCTCTGAAGCCAAAACTCTGCCTACAGATAAAAAATGAAGTGGCAGCGGAATCTTAGCTATTACCTTCTCTCTCTCTGCCCAGCTATTTCCCTTTATTTTTCAAACTTTCTATATCTAAAATTAAAGGTGGATGCCACCACTACCTGGCTCTGTTAGACTTTGATTTCATAGATATCCAGCTGAATCTCTGCTTCCCATGAGATGAGATTAAGGCATAGTTCACCGCTTCCTGACCTTCAAGGCTTGTCTCTGTGAGTGGCTCTGTCCTCTAATATTCCATACTATTTTATTAAATATATAATATATCACCACATTAGACTTCTAAAATTAACTTTTGTGGTTCAATACTTTAGCTAATCCTAGATTCATAAGCTTTTCAATGTTTTTCATGAACCCATTGCATACAAACAAAATACTTAATAATATAATTGGAATGGAAGTAAGCAGAGAGATCTCAAAAAATGAAGTACAAACGACTAAGAAGCACTAAAAATATTCAGTTTTTGAGAGGTAATTCTATGCTTTGTAGCCTACAATTGTGTTAATGGATTATAAATGTATTAGCTTATAAATGATGTGGGTTATTATTTATCAGTATTACTAAGTATTAAGAATGTTTATATGTAATTGTGTGACAATAAATCTCATCAGATACAGATTTTTCTATCTGCCAAAATGAAAGTAAAGAATAGTTGGTTCATTATACTTTTATCAAATAAAATACCATACCTAGCAACTCATATAACTATCATACTTAGTAACAACACCAATGATCAGTGACTATGTTATTGCTATTAATAGTTTTTATTCTTATCATGAATTTATAATATGAATATCTCATTTCTTATAGTTTTCTATAACTTGGTTATAAATTACTCCATGAATCATCATTGTTTTTTGAAAAGTACATTTTCATTGACAAGCCTCACTATGCCCTGGAACTTGCTAAGTAGATCAGGCTAGCCTCAATTCCTTAGAAACTTCTGCTTCCTGAAACCTAAATGTATATATCACTCATCCTAGCAAGGACTAATTTATTTTTATTTATTTATTTATTTATTTATTTATTTATTTATTTTAGAAAATAAGGTACTTTTTTCATGTATTCCTGGCTCTCCCTCCTTTCCTCCTCCCAACCCCTTCCTTTCTGCCTATAACCTCCCTCCTCCCCAATTACCATTCCCCTCCCCGAAAAGGGCAAGAAGTCCCAAGGGGGACCAACTCAGCATCCAATCCCGGCAAGTCTGATTGTAATGAGCAAGGACCAATTTTAAGTGAAATATTTCATGAATAATTGAGTAGAATTTTTCTGAACTAGGATTGTAATAGAGAAGGTCATGATAACAAAAAACAGACTTGTGGATCAAGGGAATCCAATTGAAGATCCCAACATCTACTCACACACTAATGAAAACCTGATGTCTGACAAAGAGGTCAAAAATATTCAATAGAAAAAGGATAGTATCTTCCATAAAATGGGTTGGCATACCTAGATGGCAGTATGTAGAAAAAGGCAAATAGATCCAAGCCTATCACCCTGCACAAAACTCAAATCAAAAAAAAAAAAAAAATAAAAAAAAAAAACAAACAAACAAAAAATCACAAAATGGACCAAACACCAAAACATAAAACCATCTACACTGAACTTGATAGAAAGGAGAGTGGGAAATACCCTCCAATGAATTGACACAGAAGATCACTTCTACTACACTAAGAACAAAAATCAGTAAGTTGGATCTCCTGAAACTGAGAAGTTTGTGTAAGGCAAAGGACACAGTCATTAAAACAAAACCACAGCCTACAGAATGGGAAAAGATTTTCACCAACACTACAAGTGACAGAGGGCTGAACTCTAAAATATTTAGAGAACTCTAGAAACTAGAGTCCCAAACCCTAAATGACCCAATCAAAAAATGGGGTTCATAACTAAAAAGGGAATTCTCAGCAGAAGAATTAAAAATAGCTGAAAGACAATTTAAAAAATGCTCAACATCTTTAGCCATCAGAGAAATGCAAATCAAAACAACTTTGAGATACCACCTGACACCTGTTAGATTGGCTAAGATCAAAAACACAGAGGAGAGCTTATGCTGGAGAGGATGCGGAGCAAGGGAAACACTCCTCCATTGTTGGTGGGAGTGTAAACTTGTTCAGCCACTCTGGAATGCAGTTCTCTCAGAAAACTGGGAATCAATCTCTCCAAGGATCCAGCAATATCACTATTGGGTATATTCTCTAAAGACACACATTCACACCACATATGCTCAAGTTCATAGCAGCATTATTCATAATAGCAAGATCCTGGAAACAACCTAGATGCCCCTCAACTGAAGAATGGATTAACAAACTGTGGTACATCTACACAATGGAGTACTACTCAGCAGTAAGAAAAAATGATATCCTAAAATTTGCAGGCAAAGATAGATTTGGAAAATATCCTCCTGAACAAGTATCACAAAGCCAGAAGGATAAGCAGGGCATGTACTCACTCATTAGTGAATCTTAAGCAAAAACATTCTTTTTATCATTGAAAGATAATGGGTGAGTAAAGTGATTAAAAACACACACGCACATACACACACACATACAAAACAAAACAAAACTTCTGGTTTGACTGTAAAAGGGTTGCTTAGCACCTTGGCCATTAGCTGTGACCTTCTGTGCTTTTTTTTTTTTTTTTTACTTATTATTTTATTATTATTATTAACAAAGAATTTACACTTTCTATCCTTATTTAAGGTCCCTTCCCCCTCCCACCACATCAGGTCATTCTTTCTTCTCCACAACTCCCCATCCCCTCCCTGGGCAGGGAGCAGGCAGTCCCATGGTCCCACTGACCCAATAATGCTTGGATCAGTCTCCACTCCTGGCAGATCCAGTTTTCTCCCCCCTCCCTCAAGAGTGAGTCACGTGTTCCTCTAGGGGGAGTGGGATCCAAGGAGTCAGTCCAGGGTGTTTCTGATCCCAAGCTGTTCTGTGGTTGTGGTTTGCAGCTTGGGCATGCTTGGCTTTTTTCTTGTTTGTTTGTTTAGAGACCACTAATGAGTGAGTGCATCCCCTGCTTATCTTTCTGAGTTTGTGATACCTTGCTCAGGAGGATATTCTCCAAATCCATCCATTTGCCTGCAAATTTTAGTATATCATTTTTTCTTACTGCTGAGTAGTATTCCATTGTATAGATGTACCACAGTTTGTTAATCCATTCTTCAACTGAGGGACATCTAGGTTGTTTCCAGGTTCTTGCTATTACAAATAATGCTGCTATGAACATAGTTGAGCTAATACCTTTGGAGTGTGACTGTGCATCTTTAGGGTATACACCCAGAAGTGGTATTGCTGGGTCCTTGGGGAGATTGATTCTCAGTTTTCTGAGAAACCGCCATACTGAGTTCCAAAGTGGCTGAAGAAGCTTACACTCCCACCAACAATGGAGGAGTGTTCCCCTTGCTCTGCATCCTCTCCAGCATAGGCTGTCCTCTGTGTGTTTTATCTTAGCCAATCTAACAAGTGTTCTCTTAATATCAATGGACTCAACTCTCCTATAAAACATCACACACTAACAAGATGGATACAACAACAGAAGCCATCCTTCTGTTGCCTACAAGAAACACACCTGAACTGCAAAGACAGACACAGGCTTAGAAGAAACAAGCGGGGGTTGCAATCCTAATATCTAACAAAGTAGACTTTAAGCTAAAAGCAATTAAAAGGGACCAAGATGGTCATTACTTATTCATCACAGGAAAAATTGGTCAAGAGGAGATTTCAATCCTACTGTGCTTTTTTTATCTGTAGCTGAGCCTAACCTGGCTTGAGAAGCTTTAGATTTTATTTTTATATTTCATTTATTTTAGAGAAAAGAGAAGTTTTATTAATGTATGGGTTTTTTGTTAACTATTCTAAATATTTTGCTCTTTTATATAATGTTTGATAGTGATTTTTAAAAAGCAAGGAAAAAAAAAAAGAAATTTAGTTTTCCCATGGTGCTTTGGCATTACTGGGGAAAGAAGTATTTGAGTTTTATTTCTACTATTCCAAATCAAGAGAGCTCATGTAATAAATTTTGTTGTGTTTCTTTCAGTTATTTTTGTTTCATCTTTATTTTCTTTTGACCCAAATAGCACACCTTCATATTGCACAAACTCTAGCTAGTATGTAATGAAAAGCTGAAATCACATATTGGGGAAAAGCTAAAACATCAGAAATAAACCACAGCTATCCAGCCAATTCCTAGGCCTGTCCCCAGGAACCCTCCACCTGAATGGCTCTGAGTCCTCAGCCAAAAGGACAGGACAGTAAGATGTAATCCATACCTCACTGCTTGGGTGATCAAGAATCTGATTTCACATCACTCGGGGATCTTGGACATGGTGCTTCAATCAGTGCTTTGCTTAGTCGTTATCAGAGAAGCTTCCTTCTGAAGCAGATGGAAAAAAATACAGAGAAACAGTCAGAAAAAAAGTAGGGTAATTCTCAATAAGAGGGAGAGTGAGAGGAACTGAGGACAATACAAGGAAGGGAAACCAAAATTAGGATGTTTTATGTGAGAAAAAAATTCAAGAAAAGAAATAAAGGATGAATTGTCTCTTTTCCTTTTATTAAAAATAGAGGTTTTTTTCATACAATATATTCAGACTACAGTTTTTATTTTCTCAAATCTATAGCCTGAAGATTCTTGGTCCCACCCTGCCCAGATGACCCACAGCCATTATAAAACAATCACAGGGAGGCTTAATGTGTATTAAAAGCTGTTTAGTATATGGTTCAGGCTTATGGCTAACTAGCTCTTACACCTGAAATTAACCTATTCCTATAAATTGATGTATTGCCACATGGCCAGTCACAGTCTCATCTTACTTCTTGGCTGATGGATTCAGCTTCCTTACCTCTGCATTTCTTCTGTCTCTCAGCTTGGATTTCTCCCATCTTTAACCTGTCTTGCCATAGACCAAACAGCTTCTTTATTAACTAATGATAGCAACACATATTCGTTTACAGAGCACAGAGAGACCCCAATTCCTTAGAATCATTTTAATCTTCAGCTTTAGAATTTGCTTTCGATTATACACTTATGCTTTTCATTCACTTTAGAGACACATTATTTTAATCTCATTTTCATAGTTTCTATTATGTTAATTTTTACATGTTATTCTGGCTATGGTGATCAATTATTATCTCCAAATTATTCACAGCTAGATTCATACAAATTTACATTTTAAGGGATATATTTCAACAACTGTTGCACTGTCATTTTTATGTTTGTAGAAATATTTTATCTACATGTCAGGTATTTTTGGTGATGTATTGCAGGAAGTCTGTACTCTCACTATTTTTTTTCCTGAGAATGTCTGTACTTTATTATCTTGCCTATGACTAGCTGATATGCCTACCCATCTCATACTGTTCAGCTGTGGCAGGTTTTACTGCATCATTTTCTTCATCTCTTCCACTCTTCATCCTTTCCTCCATTTATTTATTTATTTGTTTGTTTGTTTGTTTTACTGATTTATATTTCTCACTCTTTTCATAACTTACGGTTATCTCATGATCCTGGTGGGTTTCATAAACATACATCTGGTTCCAAAGTTCTCTCTTTTGAAGGAAACATCTTGGAAGTTAAAGTGTTTTCTCAATTATTCTTCCAAGTATCCCTCCCTCCAGGGACTTCCTTGACTTCTCTACACTTGCACAGTTTAAAAATCATCCCAGAGTACCAGTGAAGTTTACATCAGTATATTCTTTGTATTTTCCCTCTAAATCCTTCCAGATGTTTCTATCAATTGTATTGACCTTTCAGCTTTCTCTTCAAGATTAAAAATGTTCTCCCATTTATTCTACATCAATTTAGTATCATTTATCCAATAAAATGTTCTGCTTTTTTATTATAACATAACTGGGCTTGTTGTCAGTAACAATTAAAAAATTTTCAGGGTGGGGCAGGGGAGTAAACTGATTGACGTGGTGTGAAAGATAAAATCAGTCACTATGTTCACTCACACTGAAGATTAATTTTGTTATTTGTCTTGCTTTTAACATGTTATATTGTAATCATTTGAGAAAAGAGTTCTACTTTTCTCAAATGATTACAATATAACATATTAAAAATATTTCCAATGTGTTTTGTGCAGGGTAGAAACATTGAAGTTTTTTATATCACAAGTATCAGATCACCAACAGAATTTTGTTTTTCTAGAAATTCTATTTGAGAGCAATAAAGTCATTTTTAGCAGGGTGCTACTGAACAAAAGAAGCAGATTATAAGCTAAATGACTTCTAAAACATTGAAAGGCATTATTATGAATACATATGAACTAGTTTTGGGACTCAGGACAGTCATCCTTACAGAAGACTATCATGAGAGATTAAATCAAATCTGAATGATAGAGGAATGCAAAGATGCTCATGTGACTGAATGCATATTATCTGGCTTAAATAATTTTCTTATAATATTATGAACAAAGATGTTATCAAAAATAGGTATTTACAATAGGTCTTTGAACTTAGTTTCTTATAAGGTATATGTACTTTTTCTCCTTGTGAAAAAGTTTTACTACTTAGTGATTTAAATCAAATAACTTCTTTCTAAATTAATCACCCCCTTTTGGATGCTCTTAGCACTGAAGAATTTTTACTTAAATGAAATGTACAAAGTTCAATTAAAATAGCTAGAATACTAAAATTTTATATCTCTTATGATATCAAGATGACTCTGAAATATAGAAATTCTTCAAAAATCATCATTTTCATTTTTATGCTTTATCTTTCTATAGTACAGAATGCCAAAACCTTCATTTCTCCAATCAAATGTCTAACAATTACAGTATAATTTTGGATTCAGCTTTATATTATATGTTAGTTCAGTCTACAGTATTCTATATTTGATAAAAGCACCAGTTTATCAATTAGATCATTACAATTAACCTGAAATTAAAAGTCTAATTTATTGAACTGTCTTGAAAATGTTCAGCTGCTGATACTTGTTATTTAAATGTTTTCCTGTCTCAATAACTCCTAGGTTAATAACATGTTTATTCCCTTTCAAATAGAAGTACAACCTTTGAATAGACTTACATATAAGAGATTATTGAATGCCTTCTTGCTCCTTTGCTGTAAAAGAAGCTCAATCCAGGAATTTCTATCCAAGGAACAAATTAAATCAATCTTTTCATTTAAGATGACATTTTACCAGATAAAAATGGAAGAGGAAGATTAATAATTTTTCTCTCATTTCAAGAATGGTGTATTTCACAACCTATAACATAAATTTTCACTTCAGAGACTACTTAGTTTTCAAGCATTCAGGGAAAAGAAGAAGAAATGTAGTTTCACATCCCTCCCAGACAGATGACTGCATAAATCTTCAATATCTGATTATCAGATAAAGGGAGGGAGGCATGGAGCTCAAAATACTTAAAAGACTATTTTTGTTCCCATTGAAAACTGTCTGATATAATAAACCCCTTGCAGAAAAGGTCTAACACAGCAAAAGCTCTGACCTCGGCAGTAGCCTGAATTATTTGTAAGAAGGTTGTTTCCCAGGATGTATTCTATTCAAGTACCTTTGCAAAATTTTTGTGTTCATTGAATGGACAGTCACAAAGGACATGACTGTCATGAACCTGAATTTGTATAAAGAAATTGCCTTTGATGTGAAGTTGGCACTTCCACGGATATAACCTGGCAGTTATTTTTGGGGGAGTGGGGGACATGAACTTCAACAGCAGGCTGAGACAAATTTTGTCTGTTGAGGAGGAATAAGCATAATATCTGCATTAGCTGTGGCTGAAGTTTGGAATGTTACTCATATGCTGAAAGAGAAACCCATGAGAAAAATACTCATGAGAGATGCAAGAAGAAGAAAGTAGTTTGAAAATCAGCAGCTTCGACAATAGGTGATTTAATTTCACATAAGTGCAAACTAGAAAGCTTGCATTCTGAAACAGTCTTTCTAGCTCAACTTGCTACATTGGTAAAGACCCCATCAGTTTTCTAAGTTTCATTATTTCTTAGCATATCTCTTCCAAAAATAATTCTGCAAAGAGTATTTACAAAAGAGTAGAATGAGAGTCTATAAGGGTCTTGTAGATGACAGAAAATTGAAAGGAGATGGTGGAATACTATAGATGGAATCACACCATGAAATGCAATCTCATAGTAGTGTTTACATATCATTTAACTTGTGAGACATTCATTAAACTTGTTTGCCTGTGTATATTATTTTATCAGTAATAACAATGAATAAAAAAACTATAATGGATGTAAATCATGAATATTTTGAAAAAAAAAACAAGTTGAGGATGATAGGTAATCAGTGTTAACAGGCATTAGGAGAGTGGCATGGGAGAGAATATCAACAATATATTGATGTGGCAGAGGTATTGACAGAGGGTTGAGGGAAATAAAACACTTACTAGTAAATCAAAGACCTAGGAAGTCTCTGGGATTGTCAATATAATATTATATAAATTGAATTTTTATGTATTTTTCGCCAATCAAATTCAGAATGTTCTATTGCTCTGGTGTTGATGAGTGATTGTAGTGATATATCATGTATCAAATAAAGATTGCTTGCAGATCAGAGGACAGAGCCAGCCACAAATTTAGCCATAGAGGCCAAGCAGTGTTGACGTACACCTTCAATCTTAGAAATCTGGATGCAGAGACAAAGATTGCTCTGGATCTCTGTGAGTTTAAGGTCAAACAGAGCCAGTGCATGGTGGCACACAACTTTAATCCCAGCATTTGGAATCCCATGCCTCTGTTCCCAGTACTTAGGAAACACATACACCTTTAATCCCAGCACTAGGAAGAAAGTGCTATTACTGGACAGAGAAAGAGATAAAAGACAGGAAGAGACAGATTTTGCCCCTTCCATTTCATTTTGCAGCTTGATTCCTCTATTTAGTCTGAAGATTCGTGGAATCAGAATCTACTTTATTTGGCCTGAGGAGCTGGCTAGGGGAAAAGTGGCTAGGGCTTGTGTATATATTACAGATTTGGTGATCAGGCTTGTTTCTCCAAAAGGAGCTCTAAGTTTGTTATTTAAGAGAATAGACACTTTTAATATCTTAATATATTTGAAACTGTATTTCATTTCTTTCTTTATTTTTACAGTGAATCATTCTGAAGAGATTTTTATTGCAGTATATTCCATAGCTTTTTAGCACTGAAAGGTACTGTGAGTGGTAAGGAAAATACAAATAAGCAAATGGTGCTGCTTCAGATGCTGGGCTGGTAGAGACACGTCTTCTCCTTACTAAAATGTGATGCAGAATAATATGATTGACACAGCCGAAATCCAGGCAGATGAGACAATGATGTCTTAAAGAGAAAGAAGGTCAACAGCCTTGAATAAACCTTCAAACGTGATATCAGTGCATCTTTACAAACACTGTTTCAGACGGATGAGAAAGCCGTGGAGATAAATCTCCACCACTCAATAGCTTGGATGCCAAGTTTCAGTATATCTAAAATGGAATGTTTCTTAACACCAGTTTTCTGGTTAAACTAGATTAGTATTTTAGTGCTAAGTTTTGGTTGATATACAAATATAAGATCATAAGCCAAGGCAAAAATAAATTCCATCTCCAGAAGTTTCTTTATCTTCTGTCACACTTTTTGTGATTGTGGCAATATGAATATTTTACCTAAGATCACTTCTCTTAAAAAATTTTTGAAGGGAAAATAAGTTGCCATTAGTCATCTTCTATTAATTTTAGCTGATTTCTAAAAATCATCTGTCTATACCATTATCCCCAATTGGTCAAAAAAATCTCTGCATCCTCTTCAAAGCACCAGACCCTAATGTGCTTCTCTACATCTGTTTGCTTTAAGCTCCTCATGTAAGTGGACTGATCAAGTGTGTGTTACCTGTGATTGAGCCCTTTTATGAAACATAATGCCATATAGGTCCATTCACATTGCAGAAAATGGTAATGTCCTTTTTGTTATATCTGAGTAATATTCCATTGGATAGCCCAATATCCGTGGTCATTCAGACAGGCCAAGGTTAACTCTGTGAGCACCAAGACAGTGTGACATGAACCTGAAAGGAACATATAGGGAGCAGAGGCAGACAATAAGGAAAAAGTATAGCTAATGTAATTCATGAAAAACATGTACGAAATTGTAAAAACATAAGTTCATATAAGAAAAAGATATGTGTTTCTTCACACATGTGAATGTGGGGACCAGCTATCTGCATTTTAAGATAGAAATGTTAAAATGCTTTTAGCACTTTGTATTCAGAGTTCAGCAATACTTCTTATAATAATCACAGCTTACATTTTTTTAAACCACCAGCAAATATACAGGACTAAAGCTGAAGAGTAAAAAATTAGAAACATAAATGTGTTGAAAATACTGTTCAGTGTTCAACTAAATCATGTTTTTATCAATGCCTGACTATGTGAGCACTGACAGCAAGAACATGAAGCTGATGGAAAAGTCACTTTCCCTTTCTTATGAACTCGTCTGCCTGGACAACACTGAATCATGTTTTGATATCATTCTAAAATTGTCTAGCATACTTTTTGTTCATTTAACGTCTTACTGAAAACCTATTGTTCCCCTTTTCTCTAAGTAGCCAATCTCCTGAAAATTGTATTACATCCTGTAAAATGCACTTATCTGACAATTCATATTTACTTATGTAATTGTATCACTTCTCTTCTGCTGTTTAATGTACTCATCTTCAGCTTCTGAGTATGTCCAGAAAAGTGACTGTTGTTTTGTTTTTTTCCTAATTTAGTTTCTGACAAATTTGAGGCCACAATTGACAGAAGAAAATTTTTCTAAGAATAGGTAGCAGTAGCAAGGCAATGGTTTAAAATTACTGGAATAACCTTATCTGTAAATCAGTAATACCCCATCTAGGCTACCATTAAGTAAGAAAATAAATTTGTATTTGAATCTGGATAAACAGTATATTCGTAATCTTAATATTATAAGTGCAAATATTCACTAAGCAGCTACTGGGCTGTACACTGGAGTTGCCCAGGAGAACAAGAGTGGACAGATAACAGAATAAATATCTCACCATAAGTGTGAAGAAAGAGTGTCTTAATGGCAAGAGGAAGGACACGATTGTTTAAAGCTGTAGACTTTAAACAAAAAAGGCAAGCAGCAAAGCATGTCGAAGCTGCAAACCACAACCTCTGAACAGCTTGGGATCTGAAACATCTTGGACCCGCACCCTGGAGCCCATTCCCTTCAGAAGAACACCTGACCCAGTCTTGATGTTGAGGTGAGGAAAGCAGATCTGCCTGGAGTGGATGCTGAACTAAGCTACCTTGGGATCTTGGGACCTCCTGCCCTTGCTGGGGAGGAGATAAAGTGATGGGGAGAAGAGTGAATGAGTAGGAGGGGCCAGAGGGGGAAGGAAGTATGAACAAGGGAATACATGGATAAAAATATGACTTTATTTATAATAAAAAATAATAAACAAAGAAAAAATAAAAAAAAGACAATACATAAGATAATAATAATGAAAAACTATCTATAAAAACTGAAAAAAGCATAAAGACAAAGACTATACAGTAAATAGGAGGAATTGTGATGGTAACAGCCATTCTGAATCCCCAGAACCCAAATCTACCAAGAAATTTGGGAAGTTATGTAAAATACACATCTCAGATGTATGTCACTGGGAGTGAGCAAGCACATCTTTAATTTTTCACTGGCTAACCCTTGTTAGAGGTTGCATCAACAAGATGGGCAGGCATAATGTTAACTCTCTCTCTCTCTCTTCCTCTCTTCTTCTTCTTCTTCCCCCTCCTCTCTCTCTCTCTCTCTCTCTGCTTTACTTTGACACATAATTTTTCTCTTCTCAGATGAAGTATTCTGCCAATGAGATTTAGATATCTTTAGTCCAATTAAATTAGAATGGTAAGTATCATATAAGCAGAGTAACAAATTCATCTATTTCAAATTATTGGCCACATATTTTTCACAATAAATACAGTTCTCATTCCTTGTGCTTATCTAGTAAAAAATTGATTTTTATAGTTTAATTTTTAATATAAGACATACTTAGAGCTCAATGGAATTACAGGTAAAGCAAGGACTCTTATTTCTCTAGCTTGTGGCTGATGTCTGCCTGATTTAAGATTCTGAGAGTAAAACAGTTACAGGTGGCTTATAGTGGCTGAGTGCATGATTAGAAATGGGGGGCATTCTCAAGCCCCAACTCATTCATTTTATGAGGCTTCATGTCCTAGGTAAATGCATGGGAAGTATGGGAGAGATGTAAGCCCAGTATGAAAAGACAAGAATTTCAAGTAATTTTGAAGAGCTAGGATTTGAACAAGAGTCAGTGGTATTCCCGCTGCTAGTTCTCTGCTCCTATTGGACTACCTTGTTCAACCTTATTCAGACCTTTTGCAGCGCCTTACTATTGTCCTGTTTGATTGCTGTCTCTTGGAAGCCTCCTCCTTTCTGAAGGGAAACAAGCAGGAAGTGGATTTGGGGAAAAGGTAAGTGGTGGTGACTATCTGGTGGAGTGGAGGGAGAGACGGAGGGAGGGAGGGGTCTATTGTATAAAAGAAGACTCTATTTTCAATTTAAAAAATAACAAAGGCTACAGAGAAGTTTTGTACAATAAATATGTACTGAAGACATCAAGACAAACAAATGACAGAGAAACAAACCCAAACATTTCTTTGGTCTAAATGAGCATAATGGTATTTTTTTTATCTCTCAACAACGACTTCCCTTTCCACATGATCATGTCTTAAAATCTGCCTTATTTTTCTAGTCTCTTAAAGTTTTTATTATGCTATTTCCACCATTTCTAGTAGTTTTCAGTGCATATGTTGTTTCCTTCCTATTCTATCATTGCCTTACATGTTGTGACATAAAGTAGCCATCCCTCTTCTCCCGGGCTTCAGTCGTTAGTCTACTTTACACTTATCAGTAAATAATGAAAATACTACCCCACAGATGCAAAAAAAATTTGCCCCCTTTCCTGGTTGAAGACAGCAAGACAAAGGTTGGGTATGTGTCTTCATTACTTTTGATAATAATTTAGAGTATCAAGAATTCTGACCCAGGTCTTAGAACAAAAAGATTTTTTTTGTGAATTTGGAGTTAAAAACAAAACAAATAAACAAAGAAAAACACACAGAGATAATCTTAATTTATTTCAATAAGGTCTGCATTAGCCAGTGATATGCTTTATAAATTATGCAATGCTGAGATTATCTGTACTTATATAAAATGTCAAATATTTTAATTGGAGGTTTAAAAATACTGCAATTTTTTTTAAAAAAAATATGTGGGTAGCATGGGAATATTTGTGTATTAAAATGAAAAAAAAATTATCACTTTCATAATCCTACCTTTTACCTCTACACCTCACCATGAAGCAATGGACAGCTAAAGATATGTAATGTATCCATTTCCAAAACATTTTATTGTCACAAAGACTGGGTTGAAGATTCCACCAACCAGATTGCCCCTTTAGTCAATGAGCCATATTTTGGTGTGTATCACGTCTCTCAGTGAATCCTACTGCATTGTGTATCTATCTCTTCATTCCCTTCACTCAGTGAAAGATACTATGTCGTGTACTCTTCCGTGTCAGTCATTCACAATCATCACAGTACTTACAGCCCATTTAAACATAGGTGTGCTTTATTAAAATGTGTAAAAGTAGACATCTTGGAGATGCATAGTATCACACATGTATTTTTATTTACTTTCGGGTCTCACCAAGGATAATCAATAAAACTAGGAGAAGACCTTCTGCCTACAAGGTCTTCAAGTATAGATTAAGTTGAGGACCATAGAATTTTCTATATATAAATACAAAATGTTTAATACTGCATTTGAATATGCTTAAATGCACAGAATAAAATCTCAATCATCCATTCTAAACATCTATGAACATATTTAAGGACCATGACAGTAAATATAGAAAGCATAGGCTATGTTTTATCACTGAAAATCATAAGTAGAATGAGAAAGAAATGTATTTGTGAGTATTTGCTTCATTTGTTGACTAATATGAATTATTTACTGGATAGCCCAAACACATTTCAATACTACTCAGGGGATTCCTCTCATTAACTTATGGCACCTGAACACTGAGCACTCAGAATTTAGCAAGAACAATAATATCTCAACAATAATAATTATTATTATGGCTAAAATTTTTTGAACTCTAAAAGTAAACCAAAATATTTTATAAGGCCTGTACCTCCAAAAACATATTAAACATTTTATTTCCACAAAATGGATAGTTATAATTAATACCTATATCATGAGTAAGAAAGCTTAAATTCATTAACTCATTCAAGGTCACACAGTTCTATGTGGTTAAGCTAAGATATGAATACAAGCAGTAAGAATTGTGGCCAGTATGCTATTCTAAATATAGACATATTACAGAAATCATTGAAACAGTGTGAAAATAGCAACATAAAAATTTTGCAACAAGGTATGCAATGGAGCAATGCCCTTAATCTATCTTTCCTTTTTCTCTGGGGCATCTCTGATAAAAGTGTGAGAAGAATAAAAAAAAAACTGTTTGATTTAGAATTATTTGGAAGACATGAAATTAAGTTTGCAGAACGATACTTTTTAGGCATATAGATAAAAAAGATGGGGTCTCTGGAGGTGGGATGTGCAAAAATATTTTACCTTTGGATTTAAAAGATGAGATTTTCAAACAGATGTTTGAACATACATAAAGGCATATATATCCGGTTGGATGCAATTCATTAATGATGAAACAAAGATACTGGTAGGAAAGATGTTCTTGTTCACATTATCAGAGGTAAGACACTTAAGATCACATATCTGACCAGAATCAAAATATGACAGAAACTGAAATCATTTCAGAAGGTAAAGAAGGTGATTTTTTATTAAAATGAACATTTCTTTTCTTGTGTAGAAAAAAATTTAGACAGTTGTCGGATACAGCTACTGCTCAGCTAATCTCTTCTGTCTAACGTCTCAAAACACCAGCTACTCTAGATAGCTATGGGGGTACTTGATAGCATGGAGATGCATTATTCAA
Source organism: Sigmodon hispidus (assembly GCA_004025045.1). Taxonomy (NCBI): domain Eukaryota; kingdom Metazoa; phylum Chordata; class Mammalia; order Rodentia; family Cricetidae; genus Sigmodon; species Sigmodon hispidus. The sequence goes on from PVIH01002816.1 coordinate 90,301, forward strand.
CACACCCCTGATGTTAAGTGTGGACCAGCTTTGCTATGATTATAATGGAGTCAATTGCTAACATAATAATCAGAGATCAACCCTAAAATTTAGTAAATTATGGACAGCATTGAGAATGTGCCTGTTCTATTTTTTTCTTCAAAGAGAAAAAATACATGCTGTAATATTTTTTCTCTCTTCTGAGGGCACATGTATTGATGCATTGAATTTAAACCAATATTGGAGGAAAGACATAAGGACAAAGAAGGAGAAAAAAATATAAGGCCAATAGTGTCAGAGACTTGCATTCAAGTGTTTCCTCTTAATCAACTTGAACTTGCTCCTTTATAAGTCCTCAAGTATCATTAAGTGAAATGGAGATGTTGCTGCAGAATGCAAAACCCAAAAAACATTTGAAAATAATGATTTTGTCCTCATTATCATTGCATACATTGATAGCCGAAAGGCTATATTTTCATTTTGATCAATGTCAAGATTCAGTCAGATACTCAAACTATATTTAATATAAACCCCTCAGATTTGGAGCTATGTATCATATGATAATTGGTAGAAAAACTCATTCAACATTACTAAAAATTAAGACAATGTGGTAGATAAGTCCATTCAAGATTACTAAATATAAACAGTTTGTCTGGTGGGCTGATAAGTATAAATTGTCAACTTCACAAGATCTGACATCATCTAGGCGAAAAATATCCAGGCAAATCCATTTCCTGATGTTATTTAGACTAAACTAGTCTCTGAGAATAATTATGAGAGGTTATCTTATTAGGTTAAATATGGTGAGAAGACCAACCTCAAGGAAGAGTGACAAAATTTTATGGAATTGGAGAGGGGAAAAGAACTAAATAAGAGCTTCTTGATTAAAGAAAATGACTAGATTTTTCTTTCGAAGTCCTACTTCCATACCCTACATTGTGAAATGTAGCCAGGAACTATGAGGCCAAACCAACCTTTTCTTTGTTAATTATTTTGGACAGAGCATTTTATCACAGCCTCATTAATAACTAAGATCCCTGAATTAAATTATTCAGTTGAGAGCAAGAAAGGACTGAAGTGTGTTCCGTTTGTGGAGCTCCTGGCAGAGGGACAAGGATTTATCCCTAGTGCATGAACTGGCTTTTGGGGACTATTCCCTATGGAAGGACACCTTGCTCAGTTTTGTTGCACTGTGTAGGGCTTGGTCCTGCTTTAATTTAATATCCCCATAGTAGAACGTATCCTCTCTGAGGAGCACCTAAGGGAGGTAGGGGGAGAGAGGTCAGAGGGGGCTGGAGGAGGGAAGGGATGTGAACTATAGTTGGCACAAAACAAAATGAAAAATAAAATAAATAAAAATCAGACAATACTGTGAGCTTTGTTGTGAGATAGTAGAAACTGTTTTATTATGTGGTCACAAGCTCCGTATAAACTGCACTTACTCCACTAGATAACAGAAGCAACATCTGGCTCAGAGATATTTCAAAACAGGTGAGAAGATGGAAAGATATTGATATGGGGAGCTCTGTGTGGTCAACCTGGCTTGTTGTTACATTCCTAGCTTACGTCCATCTTAAAGAGACTTGGAATGATGAAATAGATTATGATCCAGTCAGAAAATAAAAATGTAGAGGTTTTAATGATTTATGAAATATTATACATCATCATCCAAAAAGCCTTGAAAGCTTTGGTTACATGGTACTATTTTATCTACCAGTCTGAGAAAACTTAACCCTCAAAAATGGTTCTTTATTCTCAAGCATATGATATCACATACTAAAATAATTTTTCATATACAAACATATGTATAAATGAAAAAAAGAGTGCAAGTGTATCTAAAGAATTTACAAGAACATTTCAGTTATGTATAAGTAAGATCAAATCCTCAAGAAGGATCATGGCAGCACAAGAATTAACAATGCAGTAGTTATACAGAAAAGAAAAGGAAAATAAAAGTATATATATATAATATATATTTTCTCTCAAAACATGAGCATATCGTACTCTAATTTTTTACCAATTAGTATTCAACTTCCAAAATGTAAAAGTATCCTCAGTTAAGAAGACATTTGAACTAATATAGCCTCACTCTCCTTAGAACTTAAAACGTTAAAAGAACAATTTTCCTTCTGTTCAGGTCAAGTGGAAATGAAATGGCTGCCCAATGAATGTAGAAAGGCAGAGAAGAGTATATGTTCAAGTATGTAAAAATGCTGTTATTTTTATAAAAAATAGTATTTTGCCATTTTAACTCATATACCTTTAAAGCTGAAATATGGCTATAACAAAAAATTTAGATGGCAAAAATACATTTCTCAACATGACCACCATGCACCACATGATTTGCTTTTGTAGCATGGCCAGAATTAATCAGAAGAATTTTCTCTTAATTTTACCGTTCTCCTCCCAGTGACAGCATATTACAATATCTCAAGCGTCTGCCAATGACCTAAATGTCATCACCAGGCTTAATTTAATATGTTCTGAACCTAGTAATCCTATGAATTTCATAATACAAGATCAAATAATTCTCAAATTTAATTTTTTTTTAAAATTTTATCTTTTTTCTCTTCATACTTTTATAGATTTTTTTCTTCCTTCTGCTGCTTCTCCAAGAATATAAGCTATGATCTTCCTTTTTCCAAATTACAAATATTTATAATCATTCTCTTTCATCTCTGTGTTTGTATTAATGCATGTACATAGACATACCTCGGTAGACCCAAAAGCTTCAGAGTACACCAGCTTGGTTTTCTCATTCTCCCATGTGAGACAAGGGAACTGAAATGAGATTATCAAAGTAATGATAAGTATCTGTAAACAATCTCAATGACCCTCCTTTTCTGTTTCTTTTTCTTCTCTTTCTCTTCCTTTAATAAATTAATTTTCTTATGATATGTGCATGGGTATAGATTTTCTTCCACACATGTTGTGCACATCTTAAATCTGTGGATCTATGTCTTGTAAATCCTTTGAATGATAATCGGATTTTAATAAATGTCCCCTAGAGGAACACCTGACTCAGTCTTGAGGTTGGGGGAGAAAACTGGATCTGTCAGGAGTGGAGACTGAACTAAGCAATATTGGGACAGTGGGACCTTGGGACTGCCTGCCCATGGAGGGTATGGGGAGATATGGAGAAGAGAGAATGACCTAATGTGATGGGAGAGGAAAGGACCTTGAATAAGGATATACAAGGATAGAAAGTGTTATTTCTTTATTCATAATAATAAAATAAAAAAAAGTAAATGTCCCATGTTCTTTTACTTTTTCTCAGCATTCTTTTCAGAGTAAGAATAAAACATGCATATCTTTATTTTTTCCAGTGATATTTTTAATTTATTTTATGCAGTTAAATCTTTTTCTAATTTATATGATTAGGATTGATAGTTATGTCTTTTACTTTATCAATGAGATCCTTGGATAATTGTTCCCTGTGGCCATATTTACTGATTGCTCAGGATCTCTGTTTGTTGTTGTTTGATTTCATTTTTCACTTTTCTAGTAATATGTCCTACTTTATCTCCCTCTCTTTTGCTAGTTTATTAATACTTAAATGATTTTGCTTCTTTCTCCTCAGGATTAACCTGAAGGTTTTCTTGCTGTGTTGCCTTGTTTTCACCCTTGTATCTTGAGACAGTGTTTGTCACTAATATTAAAATCTTTAAAAATTAGAATAAGTATCCAAACATTCTGCAAATGGGATAAAGGTAATGATGAAGTTATTCTTTGTTAGTTACTCATTTCAAATAGAATTAATACATATATGTAAGTCAAAAATCTCAAAATCAAGCAGTTAAAATCATGTGAAAATTTAAATATATTTCAAAGAAGAGATAAAAACTGACAATAATCTGTCAATAATATTATTTAAAAAGTTTCATTTAGTCTTCAAACCAATAAAACTACTATATTGCATCTGACCTGTGCTAGAAAAGATATTATGAAAAATAATAGTATTTGGATTAAAAAAGAAGAAGAAGAACCCGTATGTGGAAATAGAGATATAAATTAGTCATTGTGGAGAACAGCAAAATGTTTCTTCCAAACATTGAAGATATAACTACCATACCTGTAATTATCCATTTTATGGGGCCTTAGTAGTAGATGGAATCAGGATATATAAGAAGTATGTGTGCAAGTTTGCTGTGACATTAACAATAGCCATGTGGTTAAGATAGGATTGTGTCAGTGAAAAAATAAAGAATATAGTATATAGGTAATGGTATGATTCAGCCATGAAAAAGAAGATATTGTTGCTGTGGAATACTGCTCTTTTGTTCTGTAAAGATTTGTCATTCAAATTGGTTTAATAAAATGATGATTGGCCAGTAGAAAATATAGGTGGTGCTAGGAGACTAGGGGAGTGCTGGGAAGCAGAAAAGCAGAGCAAAAATGCCAGCAGATGCAGAGAAAAGAAGATGAAAATGCTGTCCTGAGAAATGGCACCAAACCACTTGGCTAAACAAGATAAGAACTATGGGTTATTTTAAGCATAAAACCTAGGAAGTAATAAACCTGAGCCATAGGCCAAACAGCTTGTAATTAATATAAGTTTTTGTGTATTATTTGGGGCTAAGCAGTGTGGGACTGGAGGTCCAAACTTCTGTCCTGATGAACAAGAAATTTCAGACTGCGTATTGTCCCTTGCAGAGTACTGGATGTCAGTTGAAGGTTTCTCAAATTAAGTAATTAAATTTTTATTTTTTTTAAAAAAATACTTTTTAAATTAAAATTTTCTTCATGTATGGTAAGAAACACACCCAAAATTAGAAATAAAAAAAAAGCTGGTAGGGATTGGAGAAGAGATGGGAGAGAAGTAGGGAGATGGTAAAGGAAATATATTATATGTACTTAAACATAAATTATTTATTTACAGGAATGGCACAGTGGTCCCATTTGTATAGTCTATATAATAAATTAAAATGTGAAAAATATGTAGAAAAATAAAAAAATGTTAAAAATTTTTTAAAGAAATTGCTTATTCTGTATAACATTTATAAACATTCACCCCTCAGAGCTCAGTCAGTAAGACTGTAGACGCAGGGATGATGAAAGCAATCTTTCAGATGCAAGAGGACTGTTGCACATATGAACTCAGAGATTATGGCAGTGTGCAAAAGACCAGTGCAGGTTCAATCCAGACAAAAGCTCATTACCTGGAAGACGAAGTACATGCAAAGCCCACCCTGATCCAAAAGCAATTTGCTATAGATACCTATTGGGAAAGGCAAAATCAGCACTTTCTAATCAATACACCAAGCTTCAAGACTGGCCCTATGCTCATGAATGGTTACTAAATATGACCAGACACCACATTTCGAGGGGTGGGTTGGTTTGTGTTGTGTGTGTATCTGTGCATATGTATGTGTGCATTCAAGTGTGTACAAGAATATGCTTACATGTATTCTTGTGTGCCTGTATGTGCAGATACATCTAGGTGTGTGTGTGTGTGTGTGTGTGTGTGTGTGTGTGTGTTCATTCATGTGTGTATGTGTGTACATGTGGGTGGAGTACGTAGTGGGTAATTGGGTATATACTCATATATACATGCATGTGTAGAGATATTTTCCTGCACATGTATGATTTGCATTGTCTTTTGCCTGTTGTATTGGTTTTTGGTTTTTTATCTGTATTCTTTTTAATTTTTGTTTTTATTATTTTACCATGATTTTGTTTTTGTTTTGTTTCTGTTTTGAGAAAAAAAAACAAAATCAAGTTACCTTAATGACAGGGGTGAGAAAGGTCTGGGAGTAGATGTTTGAAGGGAAAAAGTATGCTTTAAATATACTGTATTAAATTTTAAAATTAAATGTTATTTTTTATTACTATTTTGTTATAAAATGACAACTAAGAGCCACTAGGTATTAAGGGCACTGAAATATTAAATAAAATACTTCTTGTCTGAGCTAATGAAAGTATCTGTATCTAAACTTATTTCCAAGATAATAGTGCTCTCTAATATTTTTTCAAGTATAGCCAATAGCTAGCATTTTATGACTAAAATGTATTTGAAAAGATTTATTGGCAGTTTAAATAAACTGAATTAAAGCATGTTCCTAATTAAGATAGAATAAATTAAGATATAAAAATTAAAATGAGAATATGTAATACTATTTATTATTTAGACATATATAAAGCTTGCTTTTTTGATGTGGGATATCTGTGAATTATTATTGGACAATAAAGAAACTGTTTTGGTCTATGGCAGAGAAGGTTGGAGGCCAGTGGGAATTCCAAGCATAGATAAATGGGAAGGAGGGTGGAATCCAGATAGACCTGCTAGCTGCAGCCCAAAGCGGGGCTGGGGGGGGGAAACCTCACAGATAAGCCACAAGCTATGTGTCAATATCTAGATTAATTAAAATAGGTTAAGTTGAAATAGCTAGTCAGTATTAAGCCTCAGCAATAAGACAAAGAGCTTGTAATTATTATAAGTCTTTGTATTATTATTTGGGGCTAAGTGGCTATGGGACTGCAGGTCTGGACCTCAGGATGGACAGGCCAGAAGTTTCTGGCTACACTTTTTACTGCTATGACTCATTGAATATTATTGCTAAAAGAAAAAGGAGAGATTAAATAACCCTTATATATCATCTTACATTAATTATTCTGTGTGGTATGAACTATGGGTAGAATTGGTTCCCTTTTGATTTCACAAATTCTGAAACCATGGGGCTGTAGGTCATGGCTTATGCTCCATTCATTTAATCACATGATTTCTCATTTAGTAAGAAGAAATAGAAAACATACTTCTTAATAGAATTAATATATAATTTTTTTTCTTTACACTGCTCTGGAGACCTATAGTGAGTCAGCTAAGCATGATTTTTGCAACTTATCCTACACGTGGTAATAACCCTTGATGTTCATTACACTGTCTACAACCTCAAAAACAAAAATGTGTGTGATGTTTGTAAATATTATGGATTTTATGTTCTGGTAGAATATTTTCATGCATTTGGTATTCTCAAACTAAGTAACAAATTTGACATTATTTATACTCAACCTTAAAGAGTCTTCCTGATAGAGTTACTGGACCTCATTTTTAAAATCTCAACAATATCAACACTCAAAAAAGTGTTATTTTTTCCAAGATAATTTTGAGCATTTGAATGTCAAATGACAGACAGACTGGCTCAGGAAGAGTATTCTTCTCGGTATATCAACTCTGATTTCTCCTTCTACCAGTTTACTTCATGTTTCACAATGTTTATTAATTTCAAAAGTGAATATTTGTATCAATGTTTCATTTTTTTCAAAGTTTCGTTTTTATTGCTATGTTTTAAAAACAAAAATTCTCCCTTTGTCTTGGAAGAACATTTTGTCTAGAAGTGAATGTCATAGTGTTTTGAAAAATTTAATGCTATTGCAATTGTCTTCTTAAATATATGCTGTAGTTAAAACTGTTATTGCACATTTAAATTTAAATGATACAGGATTAGTCAGATATTTGTTCCAACAAATTTAAAGTATAATGTTTTAAAGATGATAAAGATGAACTGGAAGGATGTTGGAAAATACCCCCTTGTTCAAAACACAAGTGGGGAAGAGAGAACCCTAATTACTTCAGGTATATGGATAAAAAGTGGTAAGGAGGTTCCTTGATAGTTACATATCCCTATAGCCAGTTTTTATCTCACTAAATATAGTGAGGTCAAACCAATGTATCTGGTTTGATACAAAAAGACACATGGATCTGTAAAAGTATGTTTTAGTCATATAGATAGAATAATACTTTGGAAAAATCTTTATATTTGTCTGTCAAATAGAATTTTTTCATTAAATTTGTCTTATCTTTAATAATTATCATGGTCTTAATAGGGAGTGCTAATTACCACCCCACCCAATGTTTACTCCCTTATTTATTCTCTTTGATAATATAGATCTTTCAAATTTATTGTGAATCTATAACCTAAATACATTTTCTAGTCTTCTGTAATCCAAATGCACCAGATTCTTATTCTGGGACAGTGAGATTTGTAAGCTTTCAAAAATAAGTTTTGGATCTTTTCCCTGGATTTCCTCATTTGTAGGGAGCTGGGTCATCGTGACTGTGCCTTAAGATGGCATTGGCTTCTATTCCCTCACCCCTTGTAGGAAAGTGCTATCCTAGACATAAACAATTCCTCTCTTCCTATAAGCAATTTCTCTGTTTTGGCTTGGCTTTGGACTGAGGCTTGCTACCACGTACGTACACCTATGAGCAGTACCTACGTGGCATATTTTGGTTTAGAAGCCCTGAATGCTTTTAAGCTATTGAGCGGGATCACCCCGGGGTAGAAAAAAGTAGAAGCTTCTGAAAAATGCCCGAATAAACCATAGGAGGAAGAAATCTGGGTCTCGTGCCTTCTTTGCTGGCGAAGTTGCGCACAAGACTCATTAACTTTGTACTATTGAATATTAAGAAAAGCAGCATTGGTGATATTATCAAATATGAAACAATTAGTAATTATGAAGCAAACAGAAAGGAACCTGGAAATCTAGATATTTTCACTAAAGAACACAATCTTCAGTACTTCTGAAGAACAGAAGTCTCACTGCTGTTCACACAAAGTACATCACTTGGTTTTGTTTTCATTTTTCCAGAAGTATTACTTGAGCACTAACTAGTACAGAACTTTGTGCCCTAGAGTAAAGTTTGAAAATCATGGAATGAGTGGTGGTAATTGGGAGTCACACCAAACACCTTTGAACGTGCTGCTGTAGAGGAAGATGGTAGAGAAACAAGGGTCATTCTGTTCCTTGTAACTTCTGGCAAAATCCTATAAGAAAAAGATAAGCCCTGTCATGAATTTACCACTGTGCCAGCAGAGGTAAAGGTGAGGTTCTCACTGCCTGTGGCGGGCAATCTAAACTTCTGAGAGAGTCAGGAGTCTCAAAGAGATGAAAAAGTCAGTGTTTTTGTAACCTAAACCGCAGGAAATTTGACCAGCACTCAGAACCTTCCTAGTCAACCAGCATCGTATCTGGATTCCAAAATGAGATTTCACATACTGTTGCTTGACTCTGTGTTTCTTTTTGTAATTACTGAATAAGATTAGACAATTAGGACAAAGTCAAATTTTATTATTGTGGCTTCTCCAGTAACACAATTCTCTCCCAGAACATAAAATAAAACAATAAAAGGAGAACAGAAGAAAGTAGAGTAAAGCTCATGCTGTTCTATAAGACATACGAGACAGCCCTAGAACATAATATAAAACTGATTTTGTAAAACATTGTCCTTCCAAAAAAAACTGTAAATATTTACAGGTTGCAAAGAGCTCTTTTAACATAGGTGTGTATTGTGTAATGTTCAACACATGTAATTAGCATACCTGTGTTTTAAGACATTCATCATTTCCTTTTGATAAGAACATTAAAATCTTCTCTATGTATTTTTTAAATAGGAATCTAGGTACTTGTTCCTCAAATATAATCACATCCTGTGTGATAGAACTTTAAGGATCAAAGGATGGTGACTATAAACTATAACTAGTGAGCTTTGCAAGACTTAATACACATAGGTTTGCTAACTGCTTTTGGCTCTAAATTTTATAACCTATTGTTTTAATATTATATGGTCAGTGTGGTTAAGAAACCATTCAAATCACCTTAAGCTACAATTAGTCACATGGAATGAGCCACAACCTGAAGGCCAAGCATTAGATTTTTACTGATGGGCTACTGATAAAACTTTTCTTTTTTTTATTGTTTTTGAAAACCAATATCAAACTTTATATAAAAAAGCAAAACATTCAGAACAGCTAAAAAACATACAGTAATAAAACTTCAGCAGTAAGAAAAAATGATATCCTAAAATTCGCAAGCAAATGGATGGATTTGGAGAATATCCTCCTGAGCGAGGTATCACAAACTCAGAGAGATAAGCAGGGGATGTACTCACTCACTAGTGGACTCTAAACAAACAAACAAGAAAAAAAGCCAAACATGCCCAAGCGGTAAACCACAACCACTGAACAGCTTGGGATCAGAAACACCCTGGATTGACCCTTCGAACCCCACTCCAACTATAGGAATACCAGACTCACTCTTGAGGGAGGGGGGTCAAAACTGGATTTGGCCAGGAGTGGAGACTGATCCAAGCATTATTGGGTCAGTGGGACCATAGGACTGTCTGCTCCCTGCCCAGGGAAGGGATGGGGAGTTGCAGAGAAGAAAAATGTCAAGATGTGGTGGGAGGGGGAAGGGACCTTGAATAAGGATATACAGGGATGGGAAAAAAAAATTCAGAGGGAAAGCTGAACACATAGTAAATATATGTGTAGCAATCTTATTTGCATTACCACCCTTGATAAGCCATGCTTATGATTCTTATCCTCTTCATAGTTATTGTTAACTTTTCCTCATTTTAAATTCATGTTACTGTTTTTTTTTATTAAATACAAAATAAAGAAGGAAAAAAAAGAAAAGAAAATTTAACTACAATTAAAAAAAGCAAAACATTCAGAACAGCTAAAAAACCGTACAGTAATAAAACTTCTCTTTTCTCTAAAATACATGAAACATAAAAAATAAAATCTTTGAATTTTAGAAACAATAATATTTGAAAACATCTTTTCCTCCAACGACCATAGTTAACTTTGAATAATCACTGAAACTATGTATACATTAAAAAGTAAAAATGTACTCATCAGGCTATAATAAAATATCTGTGCATATATGTGCATATATGTGACCAGAATAAATAAAGCTTTCACTTTGAGGGACATAGAAAGGGTTGAAAGGAGCAACAATCGAATCGCTGAGGAGAGGAAAAGGAAGGAAAAACTGATGTAAAATGTAAAATAAATAAAAGTGATAAAATTGTGTATTATAAGCACATTTCTTTATTTTTTTAACTGGAGTAAATGACAAATAGATAGAAGGTAGGTTGATGAAATAAAAAAGACAATAAAGCTAAGTCTGATGCATGGCCTATAATTCTATTTGGAAGTCTAGGTGGCAGAATCCTGACTTCATGACCAGCTTGAGCTATATAGTGAATGCAAGACAAGGCTAAGCAATTCAGTGAGATCCTGTCTCAAAAAATAATAGGTAAAGAGGTAGGTAGGTTAGTATGTATGTACATATTTATGTAGGTAGATAGGTAAGTAGTTGGATGGGTGGATACATGCAGAGCTAGAACTGCTTTGGCTCAGAGACATATAGGCCTTTGGCTAAATCTCAAACATAGCTCTCTCTCCACACACATAAAAATCAACACAACAATAAGAGAAAGAATCAAGAAAACAAGCAAAGAACAGCAAAAATTTGCTACAAAATAAAGCATATTAAAAAGGTTTATTACCATTAATCAAAAACAATTTTCATTATATACTTTCTCAACTGTTCAATAATTAAAACAATTCAAATATCTCTGATAGATTATGGTAATAATTTTTTCATACTTTCTCAAATATGAATATTTAGGCAAATAAATCAACACTTCTGAAATTTTGAACAGTGACATAGTAAATTTCTTAATTGAAAGAATAATCTAGTCAACAAATGGAAAACAAGATGAAGTATATTTACATATGTATCTTTTGATGATGATTAACTCCTTTTTCTTAATATTTAACAAACAGTGACTATTATGGTCCCAGTAAATATTAATATAAATCTTTTGGTTAAATATTGACTTGTCTTTGAAAACAAATTTTATATTAAGAAAGAGTTAAGCTGCAAAGGTACATGTATATGAAATGTGTATTTCAAAAATTATTATTAGGCAAAGTAAATGCAAAAATAATATTTGCCATAAGAAGTCTGTGTGTCTTTCATAATATATGATGCCTGAGACTTTTTTAATTGCTTTGTCATGCTTCTGTGCAACATGTACTTTAACTAGCATAGTTCATTCACTTTTTAAATAAAATGTTATATGACATAAAAGTATTATTTTTATACATAAGATAATATCACATCATATCACAATTATATATTTTAATATCATCAGATCATTTCCCTGTGCAAATGACATATGGTTGTTATGTGATAAATTTAACGGATCTACCAAGTAAATGTCAATACTTCTTAATCAATTCTGCATCCTTAGTTTTTTTATAATTGCTTTACTCATCTTACCCATAATTTTTCAGACATTTTACTTTTAGATATTTCTCATCATAACTAAACTAAACATGGTAAGACATTTCTGTATTATAACAAATTAACTGAAACTTATACCCAGATGATCATATAATTTGAATATATGTTCATTTTAATTCCAAACGCTATCATTTATACTTAGAAATTTGTTCCATGAAAATAGCATATTGAACACTTTAGAAGGGATTTTAAAAATGTGTGTTTTTGAACCATCAGAAGCCAGAGTTATTAGATGTCCCTGTAGTCAGAGTTACAGGGAGTTGTAAGCTGCCTGGTATGGATGCTGGCAACTAGACTCGGACTTATATAAGAGCATCTTATACCCTTCACCAGTTGGCCATCTCTTTATCCTCTTGAAGATATTTTTGAGGATTTTATTTCATTAGAAATACCCAAAGAACTCAAAATGTTCCTTTAACAAGACATAAAACAAGCACTATCTGAGAAACAAATACACAAATAACTGTCACAAGTGAGTAATTCCCCTTTCATTAGAAATAGAATATGTTGGGATGAATGGCTCAGTGGGTGAAGTGTTTTCACCACAAATGTGAAGACCTGAGTTCAAATACCCACAACACATGTAAGACAAGTATGGTATCAGACATCTTTGATCTCAGTGCCCATTTGGCTAGAGGTAGAGACAGAAGAATCCTTGGAAGCCATGGATAAGGTTACATAGCATACACAGTGATGAACAACAAGTCAAGTTTTTCTCAAACAGGGTAGAAGAAAAGGATCAAATCTTGTGACTATCCTTTAACCTCCACATGCCACATGGACCATATCATCCCCCTCACAAGCAGGAATACACATGCACATATACAGGCACATGTATTTTATATACACACATAAAAATTTAGGTGGAAAAACATAGATTATGTTAATGACATTTTCTTTTTATTTCTTTCTAGGGAAATACAAGATAATTACTGCTGTGGGATATTGTTCTTGTACACTGTAAATATGTATTGCTCACATTGGTTTAATAAAACACTGATTGGTCAGTAGCTAGGTAGGAAGTAGGGAGACAATCAGACTAAGAGAATTCTGGGAGGAGGAGAGAAAGTTACCAGCTAGATGCAGAAGAAGCAGGATGAGAATGCTGGACTGAGCCAAAAGGTACTAAGCCATGCGGCTGAACATAAATTTATGTGTATTATGTGGCTATGCATTAATTTATGTGTAAGAGCTAAATAGTAATATGCTTGAGCTAGTGAGTCAGTGGTTGCTATAATATTAAGCCTCTGAGTCAATTATTTTATAAGTGACTGTGTGATCAGCAAGTCTGGACAAAGAAAGTTCTGACTACAGAAGTGTCACTAACATAGTACCAAAAGGGATTTATCCTCATGAGAGAAGCAGAACTATGAGTATAAATTATGTAAATGATTTATAAACAAATACAAGTAAATGTTGTACAAAGTTTCCCGGCCCATTTTGGGTCCAGAGGGTTTGTGAACTGGCACATGCAGCTGTTTGGAACCTGGTCCATGGCGGCTTTTGTCCCCTAATGAAATTAATCACACGCTTATATCCTTTGTACTGTTTGGCCCATGCCTCAAGCACATTACTAGCTAGTTCTTTCATATTAATTCAACCCATTTCTATTAATCTTCCCACCACGTGGCTAAGCCCGTGGCTCACCTGTACCTCTACATGTTCCTCCTTCTGGGTCAGATGGAGACTGACTAACTCCACCCTTTCCTACCTGCCTGCCCTCTGATTCTCCACCCACTTCTACAGTGCTGTACATAGGCCAAATCAGTTACTTTATTTAGAGCATACAGAAAATTCCACCACAAGTAAATATGTACCTTTTGAAAATAAAAGTACACAAAAGATTTCTTTTAAACAAAGGAAAGGTACAGTCACAGGCAGAAGCAAACAGGGGATGCATTGGTTCATCTGTACACTGACACAGGTCAGAATCACCGGCCCGGAGAATTGTGTCACCTACTTCCAAGCAGAAATCTCCCACCTCAATTAAATCAATTAAAGCAATAAAGACAGTCCCCCAAAGACATGCCCACAGGACAATCAGACCAAGACAATTCCCATCTGACTTGTCTCAGGTGATTATAGGCTTTTAAAGTTTAGCATTAAAAACTGTCATACTATGTTTTATACAAAGCACAGAAATTAAATTGCCTGCATAATTTTGATACAGTAAGGACTTCAGAAAATTAAGCAATTCAGTGTTGTTTGGGGAAATGTTTAAAATCATGATGATTAATGGTGGGTGGTATTTCTTTTTGCTGTTTTCCAACTTCAAGGGCACAAATATTTCCAATTTCTACTCTACAACAATAACATGTTTCAGACATTTTGTCAATTTAAAAAATACAAGAGTAAACTGTAGTAGGATGATGCAGTACTAGTGGAATGGGGACACACAATTTTCATAATGCAGTTTCATAATGTAATTTCATATACCATGCCAAAACGATAAAATAATCTTCCATTGGTAGATTTCTTTGTAATGTATATAAAAATATCTTCTAAAATTTGTAAATATTAGTTGCTTCTTATTTTATGGATAATTTTGTGAAATAGTTTTGTGGTTGGGTATTCAAACTGTCTTTTGCTGAAAAGTTTTGAAAGCAGCATTTGAACTTATGTAAATTCAAACAGTACTTAATATGAAAGCTTAAGGAAAGAAAAAGAGAAAGTAGTCTAGGGCAAGGCAACAACTGTCAGTTCTTATTAATTCATAATAAATATTGTGGTACCTGTAAGAGCTGTGAAAATGGTTGTTTTTCACAATGTCTAAGTAATTGAAAGTATACTCAAATGCAGTACAACACTTGAACTATTCTGGCCACAGATAAATATATCTTGTGTTTACTTGGACAGAATTCAGAGTGGGATCTCTCCTCCAAACTAAATAAATAAAAAATAAAATAGCTCATCTGATTTTGGATTTTCAGATTGAAAGTGAAAGTGGTTCAGCTCCTGTGTTAGGATTAGCAAATGTAACATCACTTTCCCATTAGGATTAGCTGTCAGTCATCAATTCTAATACTACAGAAATCACGGCTCTACTTCAAGCTGCCCAAAGATGATGCCAAGGAGGTGCTATCAGGGTCTCTTTGGCTGTGGAGAGGCAGAAAACCTTATAAGAAGGCAAAGCCTGTATTGGGCAATACCAAAAAAAAAATGTCTGCAGAAAGTGAATGGTTATGAAATAGTTTTCTTTCTCTATAAATTAATTTTCATTTCTTTTACATCTAGTCTGTAATTCCCACCTTCCTATTTCTTTGCTGTACTTCTCTTTAACTCCTTCATCCACTTGCCCCACCCATTCCTCCTCTGTTCAAAAAGGGGCAGGCATCCTATGGGAGTCGACAAAGCATGGTATATCAAGTTGAGGCAAGATCAGGATCTTCCCTCCCCAACACAGCTAGATGAGGCAAGCCAGCAAGGTAATAGGATCCCCAAAGCAGGCACAAGTGCCAGTGACATATCCTGAATGTTGTGGAATGTTCTGTATGCTGTAAATAAAGTACTGTTTCGGCCTATGCTCAGCACCGTAGAAGTGGGTGGAGGATCAGAGCACAAGCAGGAAGGAAGAAGAGTGGATTTAGTCAGTCTCCATCCGACCCCCAAGAGGAACAGACATGTAAGAGGTACTGGCCAGCTACAGGCTGAGCCACGTGGTGGGAAAATTAATAAAAATGAATTAATTTAAAATAAAAAACTAGCTAATAATGTGCTTAAGACATGGACAAACAATATAAAATAATTTAAATGTCTAATTCATTTCTTTCAGAGACAAAAGCCACGGTGCAAACCAAGTCCAAACCTCTGGCCCCAAACGGGCCAGAAAAACTTCCTACAACACCTGACCTCACTGATAGGAGTCCTACACATAGACTCAATTTCACAACTGTTATATACATGAAGAGAAAGGTCTATTGTGGCTAAGTTTCTTTCTTTAATGAAGTACTCCAAGTTTCTTGGCTCCCCACATCTTCATCAAAATGACCCTCCTTGTAAGAAAGATGTTAAGTCAGGTGCATTGCTTGCACATGGAGATTTATGAGAAAAAAGTGATTCCAAACAAAGGTTTTTGTGGCTTAAGCTTTCTAGATTGGAAATTCAGTATGTGCAACTTTAGTATTCAGGCTGGGGTTAAGGAAGAAAATAAGATTTTGTTGTATTAAATTACATTTGTACATATAAATACATAACATAATGTATCAAAGTACATGTCTCCATGTATATTAATACATATATCAGTGCATTAGCATATATTTTCCCTGGCTAATTTTTATACAGCAAACATTTGCTGAGTAGTTAGAATTTTTAAAACATTGTATTAGGAGCTGAAGAGAAAATAAATGTGCATGGAACAAAAGAACTCTTTTATTCTTTAGTAAGGAAAACTGGTGCATACATAAAAATTGGCTTGCTATGTTCAGCATAGGGATGCAAAGAAGAACATGATTTGAAATGACAACATAAGGGCCCAGGATACAAGGAATATATTTAAAAGTCTTAACTCAGCAAACGAGTTGAGGACAAATATGTCCATTAGGTCTAGTGAGGGTGAAACAGGGAGTTTATGTTTGCATCCTTTCTGGGGGCATCGTTCATCAGATGAGTGCAGATTGTACTTTCATCAGTCACATATATCAAGGAGGATACAGGATTTAAAAGGGGATTTTTGCAATATTAACAGTTCTAAAATGTCCACTTCTTTTGACATGACAAATTCACAACCAGGAAATACCTCCCATCTCTCCAACAAGGAAAATGGCATTCTGCTCTTCCTGAGAACATTGTTACACTAAGATAAAATTAGCAACCACCTACCTAACTGTACAGGAAGGAATTTTTTTTAATTGCATAGGTTGAAACCACATACCTGAAAGGAGGGGAACATAACAATGGCTTTCCATCAGTCTGTGTTTACTAATAATAAACGCACTAGCCAGACATTATCAGTGTGGAACAGTGTCTAACACAGTCAGGGTGCAATATAAAAACACTGTCATCTACTAATCCCAATGTAGAGAAAAAAAGGTATATTCAATAAACATTTCTTTAAATTTGAACACAAGTACTACTACAGATATTTTCACTGGTTATAGGTGGAATATTAAGTACAATATGCATCATGTATCATATCTCACAGTATGCACTCATTTTCACGTGTAATCAGGTCTGATAATAAGGTATATTTGTGGGATTGTCATAGAAACAGGCAGAAATACCCTGGATTTGGCTCTTTTCTTTAATGCTTAACACAGTAATCTGGAACAAAGTATGGAAACACTCTAAATTCAGGTCAGATAGTGACTCTACTGACCCAATTGTTTAAGAGTTAAGCACTAGGAAAAAAGAATCCTTAGGTAAGCAGTATGTCACCTGTGTGTGTGTGAGGGGTGGGGTCTAAAAAACCTACAGTTGAATTTGAAATAATTTGGAAATAATTTATTTTTTTCCACTAAAACAAATAAACCAAATTCTCTTTGGAGTGTTCTTTTCATTTTTGGGACCCTCAGCTCTTCTCCAAAGCTGTCTTTTTTCCCCCTTTTTGACTTTTCTCCCTCCTCTAAGCCTATTCTCCAGCTGCTTCAATGAAAAGAATGACGAAGTAACAACACTTAGCTACACAAGGGACAAATGTACTTGTAGAAAGAGGTTTCTGGCCCCATCTGGCCAGAGTCCCAGGCCCACAGACTCGCAGTCTCACGGAAACACACAGATGCTTATATTAATTTCATGCTGTTTCAGGCATTTTGCTAGCTAGCTCTTTCATCATAATTCAACCTGTTTCTATTAATCTGCCCTGCCACAAACCCTCCCCAATCCTGTGGCTAACCCATTATTTCCTTACATCTTATTCTCAAGTGACTGGATCATCTCTCTGTCTGACTCCCTTCCTTCTTCTACCTAGGCTCCAATTTCCCTCCTACTGCTACAGTGCCTGCCTTGGCCAAAACAGTCTTGTATTCACATCATATAGACATCCCACATCATGCACTACTATAGATTACTTAAAATAAAACTTGATATCAAAAAATATATGCCAAGTATTGTTTTGTTGATCATATTCTCTAGTTATAGAGCTTCCCTTTGGGCAAACTTACTGTTCTACAAACACCACTTTTTTAAGCTAATTTATCTTGAAGATTGTTACATTTTACCATGTGCTGAGAAAAAAAGTTATGTAGCAGCATAGGTATAAAACAATATTTCAAAGAAATTACCTTATGGTGTTGCTAATTGTTCAGAATAACTATAGGCATGAACTTGTAAAAAAACAGTCTAAACACATCTAACTACAATACACATGTAAGTGGTATGTTTCTGTGGCATAAATACCCCCAAATGAAAATCTAGCACTACACCGGGTATGGAATAGATTTCATTTATAATCTGTTTCCATTATTATGCGTTGTTTTACTGAGACACTCAATGATATTGATCAGTGAAGTTGAGCCTCCCCAATCTAAGAAAAAGGCAGAGTGCTGCAGTCTCTGTGGAAGGCACCCCTCCGAAGCCTCTCAGATGGTACAATAAGCAACTTCACGAGCCCCTGAACATGTATGTAGGTGCTCTTGCTGTTTACGTTTTTCTAACTCAAACCCAGATATTAATTTCTATGTAAGAGAGTATAAGATTCAAGTGTAAGTCACTCTACATTTATTAACAGAGGAACCTGGGTTGGGGCTAAAGTTAACCAGGATTTATTAGCTTCCTTCCAAACCAAAATCATCCAATTTAACTCATTACATTTAACACAATTCCTTTAAAAAAAATTCTTTCATAGGTATGATTATTACTTTTAGTCGTGAAATTGAAACAATCTTGAGACACCTGAAAAAAGAATATTACGAAGGGTTATTTTCGTTATCTCAATTGACGTAAGAGGACCCATTCACTGTGGGCAGCATCAGATTTTGAGATCTGTTCCATCTACTAATAGGAAAAGCAAGACAAAAAGAACATTCATGCAATTGTTGGGTTTATATTCCAATTGCAGGCTGTATATGACCAGCAGCTTTAGCTTCCAGAAGCCTTGACATTTCACTATGATGGAACGGTGAGCACAATACTGTGAGCTACAATAAACCCTTTCTGTCTTAGATTCTTCTGAGTGTATTTTACCATAAAAATAGCAACAGAATATAAGATAGTTCTAAAATCTATGAGTTATAAAATACAATGAGTTTCCAACATGGCATTTACTTTTCTAAAGGACTGCAGTGGTTTGAGTTAAAATGATCCTTATAGGTTAACGTGTTTGAATACTTGGTTCCTAGGTGGTAGAACTCTGGGAAAAGTTAGATGTGGCTTTGTTGGAGGAGGTTTGTTATTGAGGGCAGTTTTTGATATTTCAAAACTCCATAA
>PVIH01002816.1:109837-138176 GCA_004025045.1 Sigmodon hispidus
CTCTCTCTCTCTCTCTCTCTCTCTCTCTCTCTCTCTCTCTCTCTCTCTCTCTCTCTCTCTCGTGAACCCTTAGTCTTAGTTATTGCTCCATTGTGATGCTTGTCTTCCTGCAGCCATGTTCCTTGCCATGATGGTCATGGAATCTCCCTCTGAACATGTAAGCCCCCAATTACTCTGTATTCTGTAAATTGCTTTGGTCATGGCATCTCATCACAAGAATAGAAATGATCTCCTAAAACAAAGTCCTTACAAAAAGCCTTTATGTTAACTATCTTTCTTTATTGTTTTTTCTTCTATGCTTTCCTATAAATCATCTCACTTCTGTTCTAATTTTAATTTCTTCAAAACCTGCTACTCTTAAAACTTCCTAAAATATATAAAAGGTATTTAAATAGAGTTACTATATAATGTGGGAGATAATGCCGCACTTAAGTTGAGCTTCTAGTCCATCCAAAGATAGGGAGATGAGATTATATGAGTAAAGGAGTCAAGCTCATGATGAGGAAACCCACAGAGACAGCTGACCTGAGCTACTGGGATCTCACTAACTCAGAAAAGACAACTGGGGAACCTGAATAGGACTGAACTAAGTAAGCCTTCTGAGTGTATATGACATGGTCAGTTTATGGAGCCTTTGACAATGGACTAGAATTTATTTCTAGTGTGTGAACTGGCTTCTTGGAACCCATTTTCTGTATAGGCACACCTTGCTCATCCTTGATACTGGGGAGGAGGGACTTGGTTCTACTTCAACTGATATGCCAGACTGCATTGACTCATCCTAGGTGTCCTTATCCTTTCTGAGGAATGGATGGAGGAATGAGGTGGAAAAATATTGGGAGACGACTGGGAAGAGGAGAGGTAGGAGACAAAGTGATAAATAAATGAAAGTTAAAAAAATAATCATATGTTACCAAGTAAATCTCTCAGTACCAGAAATTGGCTATGTCTTGTTGACTTGATATCCAAAGTGGCCCTATGGATTTCTCCAAACATCACAAATTATTGTCAATTATACTCATTAACCTCTACCATCTCACAGGAATAGCCTATTGCTGAAAACACCACATATTTATCCATAGAACATGGAGGAATCTAATACTCAACTGGAAAATTTACTCCTACAGATATCTAAAAAGAAAAAATAATAGTAATAGATAAAATAAAAACAAATTTTACTACAACAAAACAAACAGGAAACAAGAGCCTTTACCTTTTTTTAATTCCCATCTTGATCCATTTCTTACTCAGCTGAAAGTTGTTTGTTATCCATGAGTTTGTAGAAGTTCTGTTATTTTTGATATCCAGCTTTAATCAATGGTGAGCTAATCAGCTACATGGTGTTGTTTCAATATTTGTTGTATCTTCTGAGACTGTATTGTATCTAAGTATATGGATAACTTTGTGGTGTGATCTAAGATGTGATGTGAAAGAAGTATATCCTTTTATGTGAAATATGACTATAAATAAATGTTAGATTAATTTGTTGTATATTTCATCTTAGTTTCTGTTTGGGTGGCCTGTCTACTATAAAAAGTTGATATTAGAATTCTCTACTAACATAGTTTCAAGGGTCAATATGTAATTTTAGCAGTGGTATTGCTTCTTTTGTGAACCTGAATGCCTTTGTGTTAGGTCTATAAATGTTTAGAATTGCAATATCCTCTTGGTTAATTTTGTTCTTTGATGAATAATGTTCTTTCAAATTGATGGAGATCAGCTTTTGCTTGATGTCTATTTTGTCAGATATGAAAATGACTACACAAGCTTGTTTCTTGGGTCTATTAGCCTAGGATAACTTTTCCCTTTTTTTAACCCTGGTATCAATGTATCTATCCATAATGATAAGCTGTGTTTTCAGATGCAGCTGAAATATGAAACCTGTTTTTTATTGTTGTCGTGGTTGCTTGAGGAACTTGGGTTTTGACAATTTAAAGAAATGAATAGAATATAAAATTAGGTTTGTAGAAAGGTGGGAGAGGATCTGGGATATTATTGAAATACTAGAAGACAGTGAAGAAAGACGGAGAGAAGATCAGAATATTTTATCTTCAATTGTCAAAAATAAATAAAACAAAAAACACAAAATGAGTTTTATCAAATAATTGATACTAATTACAAGGTCCTTAACATACACAAATTTCTAATTCTTCCTCTTGTTAAGCTTTGCCTTTGAGCTGGTCATTCAAGTGACCTTATTTAGCAGCCTTGCTGAGAATTCACAGCTAGAAGTCTTGTTCAGCCAAATTCATTAAGTACATTTTCCTTTCAGAAGGAAATTAGCTGTTTAGATAAATAAATTAATTGAGTGTTTGTTTCTGTTTATTGTACTCTAATTCAGCATCCCTTGGCACACAACACCTTATTCCCAAAGCAAACCAACTTTAAAAACTTAAATCATTTTTTTTCTGTCCAATTTTTACAACACTTTCAACTTTCTTGTTTGCAAAATATCTATGCTTCTCAAAGCTTACTATAAGTTTATGAGTCAGTATCACTTTGGCATTGAATATTTTCAGAGACTGTTGGAATCAGGATGATGCCATAACCACTTATTCATTCAAAGCAAAAGTAGGTCCAGTCTCTCTCTTTTATTTAAAAATTTTTATTTTCATTTTACATAACAGCCAGAGTTCTGCCTTTCTCTCTTTATGCTACTCACCCCTCAACCTCCCACTACCCCAGCATTGACTCCATACCCTCCCATGGGGAGTCAACAAAGTCTGGTCCATCAAGTTGAGGCAGGACCAAGCCTCTGCCCTCTGTATCAAAGTTGACCAAGATATCCCTCTATAGGAAATGAGATCTAAACAGGCAATTGATGCACTAGTGAAAAATCCTGGCCAACTGCCAGAGATCTCACAAACTGCCGAAGCAAACAACTGTCATCTTTATTTCTTGATGGTTACTGATAATAACAGAAGGGCTCTGTAATGCTACCTTTTAAGAAGGCTGTGACCCAGGAGCTCTCACTGAGGATGAAGGACATATATTCCATGATCCTTGCCACAAAAGATAGGCCAAAATAATAAAGAATTGTGCTAGAAGGCCTTTAAAAGAAGAAAATGTTCTGTACAGATGCTGCAAGCTTTGTTAATTTGAGTAGACATGTTAGAAGAGTATAGTGAGTATAATCAAATGTAGTAATATAAGATATTTGATTAAATGATGTCAGAATATTGAGATTCTGGTTTGATTACACTTCTCCTAAGTAGCGTACAATAACCACTAAAAACACAGACAATGTTTAAACTCAGACCTTTACAATTTTTTAATTAATCACTGAGAATATAGCATTTTAGCATTTGATGAACATCAAGAGTGTCTTAATTCAGATATGCAATTTAGGATACAATATTAACAACATACTAATTTGTTTATGACATTTGCCAACACAAAACTTCCTAAAATGGCTATATTTTTACTAATAATCCTTTATTTTGTGTAATATTGAAAAATTTATTTTAAATATACTTTACTGATATACAGGAAATATGGAAACAGAAACCAATTTGATATGTGTATTTTTATCAATGCTGTAGAAACATGAGTCAACTATGGTAATATGATAGAAAAGAGAGAAGAACATTACATAGAAATAGCTACAGAATGAACTAGAATCAGTTATGCCTTTCACTACAAAAATGATTTTGTTGGTCTTCATAAAGATATATTTAAATTTTTACTTAAGAGGTCTTAAATTAATCTGCTACTCCCTAGTCCTCTGATGAAAGCTTTTAAAGGTCCTACTTTGTTCTTTAGCAATGACCTCCATTGCCTCAACTTGCTGGATTTTTATTGCAGTCAGGTTTTGTGCTTAGATATCACTTGAGATTCATCACAAATAGCTCACCAAATTGTTTTTTCCCCTGCATATAATACCTTAACTTAATGGTTAGCATGTTGCAAAATGCAAGTAATTTGATACAAAACATTCCAATTTGGATAACACTGTGGTAATAAGTTATGATATGGACTATTAAATTACAGCAGGAAGACAATAGTAAGCAAACCTGGCAGAGGAGGAGGCAGGGATGTCTAGAAGGGGAGTCCAAAGACTAGACTGTGAAACAGGAGAAATTGCCCCAAAAGGAAGAAGAAAACCTCAGAGTTTAAATTCTGGAAGCTCACATTTTTACTGTAACTGAAACTCTGTTGCACAGAAGCCATAGGAGATGCACAGCTCTGACTGGCCATTTTCTATGTGGTAGGTGTTGAATATTCTTTTCCCCTTCAAAATCAAATACCTGTGGTTAATATGATGCACCTGGCTAAGTAGATTCCTTCTATTCCAAACTCACAGCTAAACTAATATCTCCATGTGAAAATTAATTCCGTTCAATGTACCACCATTGGCTTTCTCATTGCCATGATTATTTTTCTTTCTCTTTGAAAATTCTACTTGTCTTAAGGAGATTTCAGGGTTAAGCTTGATACAGTAACTGGTATTAGTTTCTTAGTCCACCTAGTCTTTTTCTTCTAGAGCCTGGTTCATTTCCCTATTTCACAGTTCACTGGAGCCCTTTGTGGTCACTGAGTCCCATCCATCTAATTTGGGTTTGACTTTGTGAATCTCACACATTTAAAGTATTGGGTAGGGATAAGTGGAATCTCAGAGCAAAGGCCTCACATTGGATAGGCGTGTAACACCTAAAAGCAGATCTAACAGAAATGAAAAAGACAGCTGGGAGAGTGACAGACAGAATGAGGGTGACACCTTTTGTGTCCTTGCAAAGAAAATACTCAGTTTCTTTTTAGCACAAACTGCATAAAATTGATGCATTTATATTTTCAAAATGGTATAGAATTTATAAGTTAATCTATGTAAGCCTTGATTTCAACATATTTAAATTCTTGTATTTGTTGGGGGATCATAATTTGCTCCAGAATGTCACCCATATTCTTTCCTGCCCATTTAGACTTTATTGCCTCTATTATATTTTTCTGCTTCCATCTCCTTGGTTTGTGTACTGTCTAATTGCATCTCTTTGGTTTTGTATTTATACTTAGCACTTATTTGAGGCTTTTAATCTTCAAAGCTCATAGAGAACATTACCTAATTAATGCTCCCCACAGACTTGTAAAGAAAGTCATTATTAGATGATCTACATTTCACGTGTGGGATAAACAAGACAGAGGTCAAATGGCCTAACAGAAAACCTAAGGCAGGGAGCTGCAGGCTGTCATGAGCCTCAGTTCAGTTCCCTCGGCCATAGTGCTCCTGACTCTTTTCACATCGTCCCTCACATGTCCTACCCGCAATTTATTTGAATTGACATCCTATATTTGATTATTTTTCATATTTTGTATCTCTCCCTGTGAACCATGAATGTTTTTAAAAGTCCTCATTTTTTTATAAATTAATTATATATTTCCAGTTTTCTCAATATCAGGTTGAAGATTATCATGCTTCTATGTTAATTTTTTAGATTGTGTTTTATCTACTTTTTTTACTATGAACAAAGAAGTCACACTTTCTATCCTTGTTATCTAGTTTTCTAATGTTATGCAGTTTTAAAACTTTAATTTTTAAAAATTATAATTTAAATTGAACATTTACTCTGCAATTTTTATACATTTATAGGCATTAGTTCCCATGATATCTAAATATCTTTCTAGATATTAAAAAATAGAGCATATATTTTCTTTCACTATAAAAATATTAATGAATGTACAAATAACTTGTCTGGCATGAAATCCTCACACATTCTTTAAAATATGTTTTTTTGTTATTTTCTACTATTTTTCTAAGTTAAAATATATTTTGCATTGATTTAGCATATAAGGCATTAAATGTGCATTTTATTATATTTGACAAATGTAGCATTATAACAGTATATAGTATATTTTTATTATCATTGAAAGTTTATAACTATTTTATATTAATACTATGCTAATAAAATGTTATTTTTATTATTGTGGTTTTATTATGATTACAGATATTTCATTAATTGATTCTGTGAAAGTAATAATATCCAAGATATTCCTTAACATTGTGTTAATATGAATCTAACCACATATAATCCATATCCACATTTTGAACTTTTTCTCCTGAATGCAAAGCAGTTGCTTTGATTGTAAGTGTAGGAGAGAGAGACAGAGACAGAAAAGAGTTGGAAGAGAAGAATTATAAAAACAAATAGAAACTTGTGAAAATACTTAAGAAAACCAAAAGTCATAAAAAATTGAAAATTTTATTGTAAGGCTAAAATCTTAGTAAGATTTTCAGAAGACATAATATTAGTTTTTTGGTTTTTTTGTTTTTGTTTTTTTTTTTTAACTGGAGGCAAGCTGAGAGACAAGGACTAACTTGTAAGGAAATGCTTTCAGAAAGTAGTTACAGGATTGGAAAATAGGTTAGAAGCCAATGCTAGTGACCCACAAGGGCAGCTTTGGGGAATGAAGTACATCTCCCTGTGTACAGTCAGTAGAGTTGATCAGCTACACCCTCCTGTACAGCTCATCATGAGCTGCCTCAGGGAGATCAAGTCCCAGGCACTTTCCTTCTCTTAGACACTCCAAGGATGATTTTCTGATCTATCTGTGTTTTTACTGTAAAAGAAAGAAGAAAGGACGAAGAGGAGAAAGAGTTTATTACCACAGGGAATTTAACCTGTGAGACTCTATTCTCCTTGGCTTTTAGCAGTATTTGTGTCAATTACAAGTTTGGAGAACATAGAAAGAAGTTATTTGTTGAACACAATAAAATATGAAAACTCAAAAAGAGATGAGCAAAATAAAGCTGGAAAAGTACTGCCTTTTGGCCTTTGGTTTAAAAACTGGAGTCGGATGGGGTAGTCAAAGTTGTTTTCCTTTCTGAAGAAATATCTGTTGATTCTGGGAGCTTAGCAGAAATAAAATCAGAACACTTTTTTTTTTTCAAGATAAAGCAAAAGAAGCTTAGCAGTACACATGTCAAGGACCAATACAGAACTCAAGTGGATGTAGGTAGGGCAGCACCAGTCTCAGCATGAACTCTATCTTGAACAAAACACCCCAAGCATTTCCACAGATATTGTGGGCATTGAAGAATCAACGGCAAACTTTTAGGAAAGTAAAGTGAACATTGTCTATTCCAATCAGACTTCTCAGAAGGGAAGAATGACTTCTAATGTTAATAATTTTTGAATATTTTAGAAGGAAAAGTTTAAAAGAGAATTTATGATTACACTGTTTTAATTATCTCAATAATAGGGAGTTTATGAACCTTCAAACAATATAGATGCAACTGGAAGCTTTCATATTCAAAATGTGTAAGATGCTGAAATATGGTTAGGGCATGATCGTACTCTTAAGTGGCTTAAATACTATAATTCATAGAAATGGAGAGAAGAGAAGAAAGTCAGTTGCCAGAGGCTGATTGGCTTAGGAATGGAGATGTTTGTCAATATATATACATATATAAGTACTGTGAAATAGGGGGACGAAGATTATAAACCTATTTGATGATATATTGAATATAGTTAATATCAATATCACACCATCTTAAAAAATAACCAGAGCAGATGATAAGAAGGTTTTTCAAAAATAACTATTTAACATATACATGCACATCTTTATTAATTACCCAGTGTTGACACTTCATAATGTATATACATTCAAAGATCATATTTTATAAAAATTAATAAAATTTTATCATGCTTTAAAATTTCAAAATTGAAAATTAAAAAAGAAACTTAAAATATAAAATACTTAAAAGCAGCAACATGAGTATTAGATGGAATCTGATAATGCTAAACATTCTGTGAACTACTGAAGATTGATGAATAGTCCCTGGCTACAATGATGTAAAGAGATATTCAAACAACAACAATGAAGAGTTAGGTACAGTGAAGGAATATGGTGCCACTACCAAAGGAATGTGACTCTATCATGTCTATATACATTTAGACAAAAGAAGAATACAATATTTTCCTAATATCTAATGAATATTTATAATATAACTGAATTAATTACTCTAATAGATGGCAGATATTGATATATTAGGCTTCACTATTTAAAATCTTTTAATGTGGTGAAGAACTAAAAATATAAATCAAACAGAAATAATAATTGAAAATTAGTCCGAAACAGGTCTGGGAACTGAATTCATACTCGCAGGGGGTGGGATTTATTGTTACATAAAGTGATACTTACTATGTGATAATGAAAAATGTGCTAGCTCAATGGGAAAACTACTAAATTTCATTTTTAACTTTGATTTACAGTCTATTTAAATATAAAATACTTCTAGTATTTATTCCTAAAGTTTCAGTTGCAGAAAAGAGAAGAACACTATTTAAAAAATATTTTTACATCAATGAGCAGGTAGTAAAAAGCCTTTAGGAGGTGTGCATGCAAAATGATGAAGACTCAAAGTCATAGAAGATAGGAAGACATAATGATGAAAAAATACTATTGCATATCTTAGGGTGAGAAGACTGTGATGAATTGCTGAGTAATTACACTACTAGAGTCTTATCAAAGCATCATTTATTATTATCCTTTCTTTTTTTTAAAAAAAAAAAAAGGCTGCCCTCTCTACCCTTATCTATTCAATATAGTTCTCAAAGTTTTAGCTAAAGCAATAAGAGAACAAAAGGAGATTAAGTGAATACAAACTGGAAAAGAAGAATGAAAATTATCTCTATTTGCAGATGATATGATTGTATACATAAGTGAACCACAAAATTCCACCAGGGAACTTCTACAGCTGAAAAACACTTTCAGCAAAGTAGCAGGATACAAGATTAACTCAAAGAAATCAGTAGCCCTCCTATGCACTAAAGATAAAAGGGCTGAAAAAGATACAAGGGAAACATCACCTTTTATAATAGCTGCAAATAGCATTAAAGAGCTATTAAATTGGCCAAAGCTACACACCTACTGAATGTTTAATGTGCTATGATCAATGCAATGAAAGAGAAAGCCAGGCTCTCACAATCCCTGCCTTTAGTGGGGAATCTCTAAAATGATTTCAATAATGGCTCATCAGCTTGTACTCCCACCAGCAGTAACTAAGAATTCCTCTGTCCTAAAACCATGGTATTTGTTGTTCATTCAGACTGGAAGAGGGGATATCTCACAGTAGCTTTCTATGCATTTTTCTGATGTCTGGTGATATTTAAACTTTCAAAAATAGTTATTGACCATTTGAGCATTTTCTTTCAAACTGCCCACCCTGTTAAGTTGCAGGTTTATTTCTCAATATTTATATTTTAAACTTTGTAATTTTGAATATTATCCCCTTCTCTGAAGTACAGCTCGTACAGATTATTCCCAATTCTATGGGTTCTACTAACAGTTTCTTTTTCTGTTCAGAAATATTGATCTTGGGGCTTGGTTCCTTGGCTGGAAGTGAAACTTTCTGTCCTACCAGCAACTTCCACATTCTGAGCAGCTGCTTGCCAAATTACCACACAAAGGTTTATATTAATTATAAATGATCAGCCAGTAGCTGAAGCTTATTACTAACTATCTCTTACACTTAAATTAACTGGTAATTCTTATTTATGTTTAGTCACATGGTTTGGTATCTTTTTCTCATTATGGCATTCTCATCAGGCTGTCAACTTCTGACTCCACCCTCCCTTTTCCTAGCATTTTAGTTCAGTCACCTGGCTTATACTTCCAGCCTGGACATATAAGTCAGTATTTTATTGAACAAATTCATGCGACAAATCTTCACAGTGTATAAGAGGTTTATTATAGGCCACTCTGAGCTGCTAAAGTTTGGCTCATTAAAGTCTTGCCTATTTTAGTGTTTTGCAGAGCACTGACTATGTTATTCTCTTGTAGTGTCAGTATCTCATGTTACAAATTTTTGATCTTCTTCAAATTCAAATTTGTAGAAGATAAAAGGAAAGATAGAATCTAATTTTATTCCTCTGTATTGATGGATATCCAGCTATGCCAGTAGAATTTGTAGACTAGGCTATTTTTTTCCACTCTATCATCTTTGTCAAAGATTAAGTGTTTGAATATATTTTTCATCTGTAGTGGGCTTAAAAATATGTCAGTAATTTCAATCACTGTTCATATTTTTATTAAAAATGAAGTTTATGTCATGAGTGGCACTCTCTAATATAAGATGGTGGTATTATTATGATTGCTTCATTTAATTCTCCATTTACCATTGTGGTGATCATAGATTACAAGGCATCAATAACCTTCCAGGGTGTTATAAGGATGGTAGGTTTCAGAGAGGTAATAATGCTAAACAGGCAAAAAAAATTATAACAATTTCACTGAGGCTAATACATAGTCAATAAGAAGCCCCATTATTTAGGTGGCACTAAGAGGGAAGAGATGATGCCATTGAAAGCAATGTCCACTTCTTGCATATGCTTTCACTTTGGCGAGTACTTACAGTAAGAGAGTCCATAGATAGTAAACCATTATGATCATGTTGACTTAAAAAGCCTATGTGAACTACAGCTGTTAAAATACCACTGAAAGGTTTTCACAGTCCATCTCCAGTCTGGAACTTTTCAACTCACAGTTTGAGTGAGGAGGTTCGGGTGTGTGTGAATGTCTTCCACACATTACCTTCTAACATGAATATATATCACAATATATTGTATAAACAAATGTAGATAGTGTTTATGTAACTTCCTTATTTGCTCTAGTGCATTTACTTTCATATATGTCTTCTTTTATATCTATTTTCCAGAAATCAAAATGTAGTAATTTAGTAGAGATTACTTACATTGCAAATATTTTATACTGATAACCTTTACTAAAGTGGGATACTACAATAAGATTTTGGTGGCTCATTTCCAAAACATTTAGCTACTATATTGAATACAATTATGCCAATTTCATGATGGACTCTAAAAATTTACTTTTTATTCTGAGTTTTGGGATAAAATCTTCCCCAGACATGTCCTCACCCTAATCCTTAAAGGTTGTGATTGTGTTGTATTATGCAATGAGGAAACATTGGGGGTACAGATAGATGATGTTTAATAACTAGCTAAGCCTGAGATGAGGGGACTGTTATAAATATCATAAGTGAACACAATGGAGTTACAAGTATTTTTTTTAAGGAATAGATTAACATCCAGCTTTCATAAAGAATTGTGTTAATAATTAGTAGATAACTACTATCTTAGTTTCATAAAACCAAGTTTGTTTATTTGCTGGTTGGTTGGTTTTATGATTTCTCAAAAAGGGAGTGGCTTGGTGTAATAAGTCCTAGAGAGTAGAACTTGTTGCTCCCAGGAGTTTATACTTAAAAAAAAAAAAATCCTATCATGCTTACAGGCTGGAAATTCTTCCTATTACAATTGAAAGGGAGGGATACAAACAAGTATTCCTGAGAGTACCCTTGATTGGTTAAATCACAAATTGGTTAATCTGTCACGTTACCTTTCACGAGAATAGAGAATCTTATTATTATGAACTCATTCAGCAAGTTTCATTGCTAGTATTCAGATAACAAGCCATATTCTGACAGTGGTAATTAATAATAGTTTTGCTTGTTGGCTGGCTAAATTAACAGTCTTTGGATTTTCTATTTCAAAGGCATCTTTTAGATGAATAAGCATGAAACAACCTATCACAGAGTATGTCATCCAATACCACACAATCTAATGATTTGTGGAAAGAAGATTCTCACTAGTCTCAAAAATTAATTTTGCTTGTAAACTCTGTATAAAAAGATAGACACAGAATGAGAGGTGAAGAAATACTGCATTACTTTTGAAATCTTTCATTTCGTATCTTGTCAAAGGTGCAAGGAAAGTACCAAGCCATAGAAATATTGAATTCAACACAAGAAAGCAACTCTCTGGAAATTAACTTCTACCTCTTCTCTCATTAGCAGTCTGTGTCATCACAAAGATCTGTGCTTCAGACTCAAAGATGATGAAAGACCAGCCATCTGCTAAAATTCTCACTGACCAAGCACAGCAGCTATGTCCATATAACCCACCTTCCCCAAATGGGGCCAAGGTTGGGGTTTGCAGAAGCAAGTCCCAGAAATGAATTTCTAGCTGTATGTGTGCCTCCTAGCAACTGTTTCCATAGTTATGAAAAAGATTGCACTGTCTCTCCACCTTTGTTTCCCCTCTCATTAAGCATAATTTTACTCAACAGAAAAGACTAATAAAGCAGAACCCTTGCGTGAACTCTGAAATTCTGTGAATGCCTTTGGCGTTTTCTCAGTTTAGCCAGCTTCTATAACAATTGCACATTCATAGTGAGCAATATGAGTGGCTAAAAAAAGGCAATTATTTCTTTTTTATTATTATTATAGTGGTTCAATTAAGGGAAATGTAAAATGGTAGCTTTCAAAGATTTACCATAGAATTCAGTAGAAGGCCACGTTGCCCTGATATAGCTGAGATTTTAGTGGGTATGTCATAATATAATAGACATAGTATGAGCTGTCTACAAAGAAATAGCTTCATTTTGGGGCTTTTAAAATGGTGAAAATATGTATATGGTTCACTATTATGTAGTAAATTAATCTGTTTAATGCATAATATGTATCATATAAAACTCAGATTTAACAATATGCATATTTATACCATATACGTATGAACAGACACACATACATTTACAAGGTTATTACTCCAAATCCTTAGTGGATGCGTAAAATCATGAACAAAAGTGAATCATATGCATAATAAATATGCATTGAAATATTAGAATATGCATTCTAATAAATTATATATACTGTACATTATATATACCATGTATAACATACCTTATAATGGTATACATTCTAATGAATTTGCATAATTAAAGCCTATCTATGGTCCCTTCGGTTCATGCAAGAAATATCAGTCAATGATCAGTTTTTTCCTATTGCATAATTTCATGCTTCTTCTCTAAATTCTTCACTCTTTGTTAAACATAATGTGTTCTGGCCCTTACATATTTTGTCATTGGCAGTAGTTCCAAACATTTAGAAGGCAGAAAGCATTTGATGTGTAGGACTCACCGTCATGGCAGAATTTTACGTGCACAGCGCCATGTTAACTCTGAACTCTCCTCTTGCTACAATGTTTTATTCAAACTAACTTGCTCTGTGTTGCCTAACTTAAAATCTTTCTATATGTGAGGTGACATCTATCTAATTCAATAGCCTATCCTAGATTTGTCCCTGAATGGTAATAATTCAATATTCTATTTTTTTCAGGTTGATGTCTAAGTAAATTCCCGCAAGGCTCAAGGGAAAGCTTGAGTAGCCCCAAGGCTAATACAAACAATAATTAATTTTGTGCCCTCATTGTCAAGCATGTAGTAAGTTTATTTATGTTCTTAGCGTGCTCATGTGTTCTCCTCATGAGCCATTCACTTTCATTCATTTCAGCAGTCTCAAATGGAAGACAATGGAAGTTCAATTCAGGTAAGATTACCTAGTCTGATTGCACAGCACAAAACATCAGACTCCGCATCAAATTCCTGGAGAATGTCCTCCTGAGCAAGGTCTCACAAACCCAGAAAGATAAGCATGGGATGTACTCACTCATTAGTGGACTCTAAACAAAAAAGCAAAAAGCAAAGCATGTCCAAGCTGCAAACCACATCCACTGAACAGTTTGGGATCTGATACACCTTGGACTGGCACCTTGGATCCCACTCCCCCTAGAAGAACACCTGATTCAGTCTTAATGTTTCGGGGAGGAAACTAGATCTTCCAGGAGGGGATGCTGACTAAGCCATATTGGGGCATTGGGACATTGGGACCATGGGACCTCCTGCCCTTGCTGGGGAAGAATGGGGAGATGTGGAGAAGAGAGTGTGACTGGAGGGGGGTGGGAGGGAGAAGGGACCTTGAACAAGGACATACACGGATAGAAAATGTGACTTTATTCATAATAATAAAAAAAGACACACACAAAAAAAGATGGTTATGGGTATCAAGACTGTTATAAATAAATAAAGACATTTCTACAACAACAAATTCTGAAATGCAAAATTCCAAATCATTCACCTTGTACCTTGGTGTTATGCTTCCAATCTTTCTAAATCTTCTGATTTTAATTAGTCATGTCAAATGCTTTGGCAACCCAGCAATGTAGAATCTGAGAAAAACTCATTGTTAGTTGAATTATGGTATGGATTTTATCTCATTTGTCTCAATATATCAGATTTGACTGATACTCAATTTCCAGTCACTTTTTGCTTTCAAGGAGCCATTGGAGCTGAGGGTTATGTAAGTTTGACTCAATCTTTACATGTTATATTCATATATCATAAGATCTACTTATCTCCATATTAATTTGTCAACATGTAAAGGGGTAAGAAAAGTTAGAACCATAAGAGAAGAGTGATGACTGAGGCATGGCATTTGTTTATAATTAGTTAGCATGAAAATAGTTTTTGTTACTGCTAAAATATCTCTGTCCAAAATATATTCCATGGTACAGAATAGGTAATCTTAGTGATTAATACTTCTTCCTGGTTGTAGGTAGATTAAGATTTGTAAATGTTTGTTTGCTTTTGTAATTTTTTAAAATGGAGTTTGCCTTTGCATTTAGTGAAGTTATAATCAGGAATCTGTTTTTGTAACTTAGGTTCTCACCTCCTTCCCCATACTGGAGTGTAACTTTTAGGGCATATGTGAATTATGAGACTTGATTCTCATTATCACTTGCTAATTACCTACTGTGAAGAATGTGTTACCTGATAATTGACACATTGTAAAACATTGATCTACAAATTTCCTGAAACACTCAAGGATCAGTGTGAACGCCTTGATTAAGTGACTAGATTTTCACAAAACAGGAAAATGCTTTAGGCTAGCCAAAGGCCATGAGAAATTCCCTATGCCAGAAAATATGTAGAATCCTCATCCTTTTTCCTCCTATGTATGACAATAACTTTTACATGAATCACTAACAATACAATTAATTAAATAAACACATCCTAAGAAAATGTTGTATCTTTAATGTTCACTCCCCAATAGTCATAAGACTCTACTGAAAGAAAATATTTGTGCCTCAATTAACATGTAATACAATTCTTTGTTAAAGCCTGCACATTTTATAAGTACTCAACTCCAAAAAGGGAGTAGCAACTACATAAAATTATATCCTACTTTTAAAATAAAAAAAAAATTGAGTCCATTTAAATAGAAATGTAAAGATTTGGAAATTACTTTGATTATACACTTAAGGCATAAAACTTAGATTACTGTGTTTAAAACAGTGAAAGCTCCATAATAATTTGCTTGCAAAAACAAAGACAAATTGCATTGACGTTTGTATCGTTTGTGTAAGCTTAGTAATTTTCAGTCATGATTTATTCAGTTACTAAGAGCAGAGCTGTAGCAATTAAAAAAAAAAAAGACTTAGTCAAAATTCCTCATTTTTATCAATTAAATAAATTACAAGTCTGAAATCTTAAAACAAGCATCGATATTACAGCCATAATAAATGCTAACATTATCTGAATGAATACACACCCACACCCACAAAAACAGAAGACAAATTCTGTATGTGCCACACTGAAAGTTGGGGTTGTTGCTTCACTCTCTCCATCTGGTGGATATGTGTGTTTATTGCAGGGTTAGACTTTGAACCTGTTTACAAAGATGGCAAGGACCTTTAGTGAATGTAAAAGAAAATTTCTTACAAATTCTACATATGTTCTTTTCCTAAACATTCACAAATGCTTTATGATTTGGTCGATACCCCTTATGTATAGGAATTTCCAGGTCTACCCATCTAAAATTACCTAGATGAGAAATTTTTTAGTTGTTACATTTTTAACATATAATATCATGGCAGTTTGTCTGAGGGCAACTTGATAGCACATGCAAAATTCTGATTCAATTTCATTGAGTTGGCCTCTAAGTTTGTGGTCCCAAGTTCATAAACATTGCTGATTCTGTAGACTGTCTTATGCACATGCTTCAGAAGGCCAGAGTAAGGCAGGAGAAGCAGGAGTCTGAGCATTCTTGCAAACTCAGTTTTAAGATTATTTCCAAGCTTTCTTTTAGATAAAATTTTACAGGCACTTCAAAATATGAAATCTAAAAAATGACTACAATTTTTGAACTAAATTGAGGCTTGTTATACAAAAACAATTATGAGTCAAATAGAAGTTTTTTATATAGTCAAAGACTAGAAATAATGGGTTCTATAGCAGACTTTGTTCTGTGTATTTTTTTACACATGAAGCAAATTATTAGCAATGTATGTTTTATATTTTCAACAATACTTCTTAAGAAATTTGTAAAGTAAATACTTTGGCACTGCATAGCAAAACAGTGTATGTACATCTAGTCACTGTTATACTAACCAACTCACTTACACTGTGTAAGAATTATACTTTTTAAATAAAGTACACAAATTATTATGTTAGTCATTACTATTTAGAAACTGACTTGAAATTATTGGAGTGAAATCACCTTAACACAAATTGGTACAAGAAATGTGATCCAGAGACTATAGTTTTAGCAGAGTCTGAACCTTGTTGCCCTCAAGATGCTTATCCTTAGGTAATATTTTACTTCTTTGAACTACTTTCTCATTTATATGTAAGTATAATGTTTTCTAAAATAATGTGTAATCAAAAGAATGTTCTAAAGTAGACATGGTATTTTAAAATGTTAATAAGAATAGGACAGAATGGATTTTAAAATCAACTTTTTCCTAAGAGCTATGGGCCCAACCAAGTAGGATTGGAATTCTCCTGGTGTCCACCCACCATCACTCACCTCTGTTCCTATCCCAGGAAAGTCAGAACTCTGTAAAACCAACATGTAGAATTCAGTGAGGTGCACACACTTCCTCCCTCATACCTCTACCTTGGCTGCCATAAAACTATTCCCATTTTGTCTTTACTTTTTTTTTTTCCTGAGGAATGTAATATTCTGAAGACATGGGAATATCAACAGCAACAACAAAGAAATTACCAGCATCGCAAAGAAACTGTGGGAAGCTTTGAGAGCTCCCGAGGTCCTCATGTGCTCCAGGCAGCCTTCTGAACCCTAGCTCCTCTGTACCGCCTCCTTTGCAGAACCTAGTGTCCCATTTCCCTCACTTCCTTTTACAAGCATTGGTCTCAAAGGTCCTTCCTACAAATTTTGACAACTAAGTATTAGGACACAGTCAGTTTTTTTAAGAATCATTCCTCCAGTTTGGGGAAATAAATAGACAACTTCAGGAGGGCTGTCAACAGCTTCAGTAATTCTATTTCTTGATGATTTACAAAAATTGCATATACGCTATAATATTTGGATCTTATTTTACCACAAAGATATATCAATAAATTAGTATATTAACTGTCTTGCCAATCAGCCTCACATTCATTACACCTTACCTTAATGGAAATATCCCATTAGATGAATTTTAATGAAACCAAAGGAGAGAGTTCAGAAAAAATGGATCACAACTTCAGTGACAAAGATATATTTGGTGAGCCTATCATGTGTGGCTACCAATGTGCAGATGTGCATTTACTCCAACTCCATCCTTTAAAATTGGCATTGGTAGCTGTAGCTATAGCAAGAAACCTAATTGCATGAAATGTGTGGTGGAACACCCCCCTACACACACACTATGTTTTTGAAGAGGCATTGACATATACCCTAATGATACTAACAGAGGAATAGAACAAAATGCACAAACACCATATAATTCTGTGTCCACTTGAGACGTCCCATGGTCTAGTTACTCTTTCATCCTTCATCTGTCACCAATGTAGTTTCTTTCAGTCACTTGATCTGAACAGGACATTTGCCACAGAAGGAAAAGAACAAGCTTGCTTGGAATGAAGTGTCTCTACTTACTCCACCTGAGCAGGTCAAATCCTACTGTTTTCCATTGCAACCAAGTTGATTGTTCAACTAGAGAAGGGAATCACTTTCCATGGTTTGCATTATGTGACCCTTTAATTGCTGGATGTTTCCTTGACTGGATTTCAAGCTACTTTAATAAAATGCAGCTTTTCTATTTTTGCTCACTTTCTAATCCTAGTACCATGAGCAGCATTTAAAACAGAGCATAAGTGATCAGCTGTGTGCTGGGGAGTTTGTTAAATACTTATAAAACAAACTAATAAACCAACATTATAACTGTGGGCCAGACTACACACATCCTTGTAGCCAGGGTGCTGTTGATTTGGAGACAAAAGGATTTCTTCAAGTTCAAAGTCAGTCTGTCCATATGTCAAGTTTTCAGACAAAAAGGACTACTTAGTGAAATGCAGTTAAACAAAAAAACTAAAAACAAAAGAAAACAACAACCCCCCCAAACAATTTTTTAAACACCTGATGGTTTGTGGTGATATATTTTATATTTACTAAAATCAGTCTGGAATATCAGAGAAGAGATGTACCCAAAATCAAGCCAGGAAGTGGTGGTATTTTCTGTTAGTCCCAATATTTGGAAGGCAGAGGCAGGAGGATTTCTATGAATCAAGGCTAGCCTGGTCTACAAAGCAAGTTCCAGGAAAGTAAGGACTGTTACATGGAAAACCATATAAAAAAAAACAAACAAACAAACAATAAAAGCAAGTTTAAAGGCTGGAGAGATGGCTCTGTTCTCTGATATTCCAGATTGATTTTATTAAATGTAAAATATATCACCACAATGGTCAGACCTCAATAGCCTACTGAATGTACAGCATGAATTATTGCATTACAATCAGCCTCAGGAGAATGATAAACAAGTCAGATCCACTGTAAAGTATTATTAAATTACTTTTTAATATTGTTCATTAATATTACTAATTATGTTATGTAGACAACTTTTTTTCCTTTTATAGGTAGGCTATCACACTGCAGCTCTGGCTGGTTTGCATGTAAACTCACTAGGATTCACTTCCTTTGCTCAGCTTTCCAATGCTGGAATTTAGAGCATATGCTGCTGCTGCACCACACCCAAACCACAAACTCTCAATTCAATTATATAACTATAATTGCAATTCAGTATTTCACAAGTCTTATAAAGTCCCTGCTTACCTTCTTTGTAGTTTATTATTTACTTGCTCAAACTGGGCTGGTAAGGAAAATAGCAGAGATTCATGCAATTAAAGTTGTATAAACTTATCCTTCGAATTTTAGTTATTGTTTTATTGACAGAAAACATAAATAAGTCATATTTTCCTTTTCAATTGGATATGAAAAAATATCTTGTCTTCAGGCTGCATAAATAAAATAAATAATTTCCAAAATTATTGGGTGATGTTTGTGTGGACAGCATTAAATACAGAAGCTGCCAAGCACAAATGTTAAAACATTAATTTTTTTAATTCGTCTCTTCTCCTTTCAGTTGTACACTGACTAGATCTTTCAGTGATTATGACTTATGCATGTTTGATTTGTTATAGATCATACTGTGTTTTTCACCTGAAAGCAAAGCACACTTTGTTCTTCACTATGTATACATTTGAAGAGACAAATAATTATTATAGTATCACTCCAGGTCGTAATATTTTTATATAGTCCTCAGTGAATTTTGGATTGTTTGTTGCTGTTGTTGTTCTCTAAGACATCTTGAAAGTGAACTGCCTTTTCTTCTCATTTCCCTTGTTTTTGTGTGTGATGCAGGAAGAATTCAATGCTCTGCTTCTTTCATGCTACACGTAAGGAGCTGGACACATGCTGTGATATTTTCTTTCATTAGTGTTCATGTTCAACCTTACCCTGAGATTGTGTATCCACAAATTTCCATTGCAAACTAACAAACAAGGAGACTGACAAAATACATAGTTTCTGTCATGTGAGCATAGAAGCTGTCTAGAACATCTTGTTCTTCTTTTTGACTAAAACTAATTGTGACTTCTTACATAGGAGAAACATATTTCCTTCAGAGGAAAAGGCAGATGAGTTATTGATTAATTTAATGAATAGGATTAGCTATTAAATAACAAAATATCACATAAAACTCAAGTCTCTAAATTGTTTACCCAGACCTATGATGTAGTTCAGCATTTAAAATTGCTTCCCGCACACGTATGAGCACTTGAACTTCATCTTAAAAAAATTAATGACAGACTCAGAAGTTCACATAATAATCCCAGCACTCAGCAGTAGAAGTGAAAAGATGAGAGGAGAAACCTGAAGGAACCCTGGGAAATTCCTAGTAAGTCTAGTGTGTGCAACATGGCAAAAACAAGAGAAAGTTCATCTCTTCCACAACAATAAAATGATGATGATGATAATGATGATATTGTTATATTTTTCCAAATCATTATTATTATGACAGGCATTCCATCCCATTTTGCCCTGAAAAATAAATCTTGAGATATTTGAGGAAAAACTTCTATACAAACAGAATGTATGTTTTTGAGACAGATAAGCAATCTCTTAGAGAACATATTATAGACTGGATTGAACTCATCTTTTACTAAAGTATAACTTACATTCTTTTCTCTGTTCTTTAAGTAAGAAACAAGTACACTGGGAAATTATGAACATATCACTTCATTCTTTATGACTATTCTTCTAATATTAAGTGATACTTAATCTTGATCTGAAGACAATTTATGGAGAAATTCTGAAATTACAAAATAAAAGAAAGTAAACACACACACACACATGTCTACAAACTTTGTTTTACATCCAGAGTTGCACTCTTCAATGTCCTATTAATGCCCGTACTGAGAGAAAATAGTGGAGGTTTTGCATTCTTTTGATTATTAAAGTTATTTGGCATGTTTGGGACACTTACTTTTAGACTCTTTAGGTAAGGTTCTTATAACTTGTGAAGACTGATAGCTTCAGAGATGTGAGTTATCATGGTGTCTCTATTACTTATCCATTAAGAAGTGATCATTCAGAAAACCAACTGTTATCTTCTCCGCTAACCTGAGAAAAATGATAACAGCACTGAGTCCAAGAATGAGGGCTTAACAGTAGGTCAGGGACTCTTTGAGAATTCATAGTAAGCCCTATTTTCTACACATTAAATCCATTTGAAACCATTGGTGTCCTTAGATCTACACTTACTATGTAAATCATTTGAACATTCATCTCAATACACCAAAAATATTCAATTTAAAGTACATTCACTAGGTAATGTGGGGAAAAATGAATACCTCAATAACTGGGTTGAAATATACTATTACCAAAGTTTAGGTACAGTTTTAATTACACTGGAGGTTTGTAAACTCTTTTTTGAGTAAAATTATAATATCATTCACTGTGTCTAAAACTGTTCACTCGTATGCTTTTATTCTTTTGTTTATATTTGAGATCGTAACTTAATTGAAGCATTTCACTCTTCCCTTTCTTTCCTCAAAACTGTCCCCTAAAGTTTCATCCTCATCCTTGAAACAGAACAACTGCAGGCTTTGCCCTCTCTGCCAAAATCTCCTGTGATCCTGTGTCCATTGCCTTCGAATCCTCCTCCAGACAGGGTTCCTTTATCCCAGCCCCCAGCTCTAGCAGACACCCTCTGCTAGCCCAAAGTCCACCCCAGACAGAAAGCCTAGTAGTCTTCCCTCAGACCTTCTCTTCTCTCTCTCTTCTCACAGATTCAGTCCACAGCCCCTCTCCATCACTGAAACACAACAACAGCTGCCATCTCCCTCTTTATGACCCCATGGCCTGCTTACATCTTCTGTGAATTCCACAGTCAATCAATCCCCTTTTAACCTTCCCCTCTCTTTATTAAGGAATGGGACCCAAGCAAGCAGCTCCTATTAACCCGAGGGCCATTCCTACCAAGGGAACAAGTAGGCTGAAGGCTGACCCACACCTCTTCTACAGCTCCTGAAATCCAACCCCTCTGGTCTCAACCTCAGTCCTGTAACTGGAAACCCGCTTCTGTCTCCCCCTCAGATCTGACCCCATTCCCAACAGATCACAAAATCTTATGCACCATCTGCCTTTTCTCAACTCATTTCATCAACCAGGCCTCTAACTCCAGCAAGCATTCACTGGGAACACACCAATCAAGCAGAAAGGGAAACTGTTAGACTACCTGAAGACCTCCTTAATCACTCACTTCTTCCCATTCCATCTTCCAGTCTTGTCTCCAGACCTATAACAGAATACCAACTACAGCCTTCTCCCCTCCATGCTTGCTCACATCTCCTGTGGAACTTTTTTTTTTCTTTTTTTTTTTCCTTCTTTATTTTGTATTTATCAAGAAAATAAAAACAGTAAAAAGAATTCCTGTCCTAGCTATGTCGTCTCACTCAGGTGCTTTATCACAATCTCTAGCTTCAGCAGGCATGAAGCCATTGACCAAAAGACTACAGGCTACACCTGCCAGAAAACCAGGTAGGCTACCCACAAATATTCTCTTCTCTCTCTGTTACCTGAATTCAGTCCCCCACTCTTATCTGCAGCTTTGCAGCACAACACCTGTGGTAGCCTTTCCTATCATCTTCCACTTTTAACCTTCTTCCTCAAACTCATTGCTTTGTCCCTGGTCCAGTCCTAGCAGATACCCTCTGCTAACCCAAGGGCACTACCCCCAGGGCAACAAGTAGACAGAAGGCACACATACACCTCTCCTACTGCCCCTGAAATCCAAACGCTGACTCTCATCCCCAATTCCACCTACTCTCATCTCCCCTTCCTCTTGAGCCCATCCTGAATGGATCATAAAGACCTTCTCCCCAAACTTTCCCCCAACATTTATCCCAGTATCAAAGCCTCCATCAGTAGCAGGAGGTTATGATATAAAAATGATTAAAAATTAAATAAATTTTAGTTTATTAATACAAACTTAAAGTCAATTTTGTTATTCTATATATATTTTTCTACTCTTGATTAAAATATGATGCTGATATAACTAATTTAAAATTATAATATATAATTAAAAATACAAATTAATAGTCATCTATGATAACCAAACTTATAGTCATGTTAATTAGGTTTTTATAGATATACAAAAATATATTTCAGTTAAATAGTCTTCAAACACTTCACAGACATACAAAATATGACATTTAAGATATTTTAAGAACTTAGACTTTTCTAGACAGTGAGACAAGTCTGTTCCTGACAACACCAATATATTTCAAAAAAAATAGACATTAAAAAAAACTTCGTATAAAATTTACTTTGTGACAACAGTTAGCCACTAGACGAAAAACTGTTCTAATATTGACTGTTTAATAATATGCTATATAAACTAGACATACAAGTTCCATAAAAAAGTAACCTCTAAACTTTGGCAGAACAAGCTGAGATGGTCCTTCAAGTTCCTATTTTACAAAATCATTGCCAAACATTCTTCAAGACACACACCAAAAAAAAACAACTAATAGACTGTGTCAAATTTCCTACATCACTAAAAAATATAACAGTCTTGGGCCATATAGGCTAAAGATAAATGCCCCAACATTACAAAAAAACTTTAGATGACTGTCCAGACAGACAAGTGTCATCTCTGTCATTTTCTAAACTCTAAAAGTTACTTACACTTCCTGCTTATTTACATAATATTATATCTTTCTATAGTCTTTAATATAGTTAAAGGTTTAATAATTATAGATATAGTTCTTTTTAGTTTAAAAAATATATTAGATATAAAACTTTAAATAAAATAAATAATAACATATTCCCTTTAATTTTATAAATACAAATAGACTAAATATAATAATTATAATTCCTATTTAAGAGCTGTTCTATATATAATTTTGCTATATAAAAATTAAAACATTCCTTTTTAATTAAACAAAAAAACTGTGGAAGAATGTTTTCTGTATGATGTAAATAAAAAACTGTTTGTGCCCATGCACGCCACCGTAGAAGTGGGTGGAGAATCAGAGGCAGCCAGGTAGAAGGAGGGTGGAGTTAGTCACTCTACATCAGACCCCCCAAGAAAAACAGACATGTAGAGATACAGGCCAGCCACGGGCTGAGAACCACGTGGTTGTCAAATCAATAAAAATGAGTTAAATTAAAATAAAAGAGCTAGCCAATAATGGGCATAAGACATAGGCCAAACAATATAAAAGATGTAAATATATAATTTCATTTCTTTAAAAAACAAAAGCCACAGGCACACAAACCAAGTTTCAAACCCCTCACCTGCCACAGATCGCACCAAGTCGCAAACCTCCCAAACCCAAAACAAGCCAAAAAAAAAACCTTTTTATAACACCTGTGAGCATGTAAACAGGCATTCCCTGTTTTACTGAGCAGGCCAGTAAAACAGGAAACACATAGTCATTACATTCCAGAAACTAAGGAACAGAACACTCAGTGAGTAGAGAAAAACCCAGAAATCAGCACCTAGACTTATAATTACTCTAAACTCAAGAAGCCTAGATGTCAGCCTATGAACAAAATTAATAACAGCCAGGGCAGTATGTCTCTACCAGAAACCAGCTACCCTACCACAGCATATCCTAAACATCTAAGCATAAATGAAGCACAAGAAAAAAAAAAAAAAGCTTAAAACCAACTATATCAAGATGATGTAGGTCCTTAAAGATAAAAGAAATAAATTCCTTATAAAAATCCATGAAAAGAAAAACAAAATATTTGGAGAAAATAATAAATCCCATAAAGAAAGCTAAGAAACAATAGTTCAACAAACAAAATTGTTCAAGACCTAACAAGAAGATAGAAGAAATAAAAAAATAAAACTGAGAAAATTCTGGAAATAAAAAAATTAGAAATTCCAAGATGAACTAGAAAGATAAGCTTTACCAACACAACGCAAAAAACAAAAGAGGAACCCTCAAGCACT
This sequence comes from Sigmodon hispidus, assembly GCA_004025045.1. NCBI lineage: Eukaryota > Metazoa > Chordata > Mammalia > Rodentia > Cricetidae > Sigmodon > Sigmodon hispidus. The sequence continues at coordinate 134,431 of PVIH01002816.1, forward strand.
AAAGATATGACAGAAGAAATAGATACATCTATAAAAGAAATCTTAAATCAAAATTTAATAATACTGATACAAAATACCCAGGAATTCTGTGACACATAAAAGACCAAACCTAGGGCTGGAGAGATGGCTCAGAGGTTAAGTGCACTGACTGTTCTTCCAGAGGTGCTGAGTTCAAATCCTAGCAACCACATGGTGGCTCACAACCATCTATGATGACATCTGATACCCTCTTCTGTATACTGTATACATAATAAATAAATAATTAAAGAAAGAGCAAGCCAAAGCATAATAGAAATAAAGAAGTGAGAAGAATTTCCTCCATAGGTGTTACTTATCCTTACTGAAGTTAAATTAAGATCAGATAAACATTTTAAATATACCTATAACAACCAGAGAGAGAAATAGGCACAGTAATTAAGTCTCCAAATCATAAGTCAATAGCCACATGGCTTTTAGCACAGAAGTCTACCAGATTTTCAAAGAAAACGTAATGTCAATACTCTTCAAATTATTCCACAAAATAAAAACATAAAAAACATTGCCCAATTTATTTTACAAGGCCACAGTTATTCTGATATACAAACAACATTGACTTAACAAAAAAGAGAATTACAGGCCAATTTCCCACATTAACATAAATGCAAAGATACTCAATAAAATACTTGCAAATCTAATCCAAAACCTCATGAAAAATATAATCCATCAGAATGAATGAGGCTTCATGTCAGTGTTGAAAGGACAAAGCAATATATGAAAATCAGGAAATGTGATCCATCAACAAACACACTGAAAGGAAAGCAAAACAATTTTGAAAAAATTATCAATTTTATACTGTTCAAACACCTGAGTAAATGATCAGTTTTTCTTTCTTTATAAACAGCGTGAGTATATGCAGATCACTTTTAAATAATTTTATTATTTTTATTTTTAATAATTTAAAAAATAAAATATACTTATGTTGTGAGATAATGTATTCTTGTACATTGAAAATTTTTGTCATGCCTACTGGTTTAATAAAATGCTGATTGGCTGAAGGCAGACAGGAAGTGGGTGGAGCTACAACACTAAGAAAACTCTGGGAAGAGGAAGAGCAGAACAGAGACACCAATAGATGCAGGGGAAAGAAGATGAAAATGCTGCTCTGAGGAAAAGGTACCAAGCAACTCGGAAAAACCAGATAAGAATTATGAGTTAGTTTAAGATTAAGAATTGGCAAGAAATATTCATGAGCTATAGGCCAAAGATCTTGTAATTAATATAAGATTTTATGTGATTATTTGGAACTAAGCAGCTCTGGGTGGGTATGGACTTTGGGGCTAGCCCAGGCCAGAAACACCATACTACAATGGAAAAAAATTCCTTCTATTTTGAATTATAGAAACAGTATAAAATCATCAATTATATATTGTTTAAACATCTGAGAAAAAGGCTAGTTTTTCTTTTTTTTTTATAAACACCCTTAATATATAGAGATCACATTTAAATAACTTTATTGTTTTTATTTTTAATAATATAAAAAATAAAATATACTTACATTACTTTCTCCTTTCTCTGCTCTAGTCATACCTGTGCTTTCTTTTGATCTTTCTCAAATTCATGATCTATTTCTGTTCCTATATTTATGTAATAATATGGGTAGTATAATAAAATTACTTCACATATGGTAACCCAAAACAAAACCATCTGACAGAATTCTAAATTCCAGAATTCTAAAATCAGTTTAATATTTACATTTTGTGATTGACAAAATGTGTGTGTACTAGGTAGATAAAACAGAGACATTTCTAGCAAATTAGAATTTTAAGCAATTCTATTTTCTTAAATAAGACACATGTTAACTAACGCGTTATCAATGTTGCTATCAAATTTAATTTAGCTTCTTGCATAAATGTTAATACTTAAAATATTTTTAAGATTTTAGCTAAATTGTTTAATGTTGGTAGAGTGTCACTATTCTGGACATAGGCTTTCTACTATACATTCATTTGAGAGATTTTATTATAGTTTATGACTTACTGACTGAGAACTTTCAACAATTTTGATGGAATGAGGATCAATTATGGAAATAATTTCATAACTGTTCACTGTGCAATTTTTGCCCCTAGTAAGATTACACTAAGACAATTTTGATTGGTATACACTTCATTTGGATTATATGTGTCTATGTTTAGTTTTCAAGAATATGTCCATCATCAAACTTGTTTTATTTGAAAAGGGGCTAAATTATATCAGAACTCTTTTGTACAGCACAGAATATTAGAGGAAAAAAATCAAAACTGCACTAACACCAATAATCCTAATGTGCATGACCATAACTAAGGACATTAGTAAGTTTTTGATGATTTGATTATTCTCAAACCATAAACAAAAGTCATTTAAAACTTGGCATATATTAACAATACTTAATCCTATACTAATAATATTAGATTTTAAAATATAGGAAATAAGATCAGTGCTGATATTCATTTTTTTTATTCACTGAACAAGAGCAAAGAATTCAAATGGGGAAAGTTTGGGCACAATTAACATAATACTTTCATAGTTCAAGATGTCTTTCCTTCCACAGGTTAAATGGGGTCCTTAGAGGATTTACTATGAGAGAAAAATGTCAATCAAATACTTAATAATGAACCTCAGAAGGAACTAATGAGAAGAAAATCTCAAGGTGAAATTTCATCTTTGCTTTTAAAAAATTGTTAAAATTTCATTGCTTGATAGGTTGAATCTGTTTAGTGTATATATACATTGAAACAATTGTATTTTGCAATTTCCAATTATTTCTTGGATAGCACTTCCTAGGATAGGAATTCATTTATACAAAATTACAGGAAGAGGGAGTATAAAATTTTTAGTACTGAATCCTGATATTTTTCAATTCCTTGCTATAATCTATCACCAAAACAACACAGCATCTCCTGATAAGGCATTTGTGAATTAATAGAAGTTAAGGAAAAAGAAGAACACAGAATAGAGAAGAGGAGAAGTTGTGATGTCCTGCTATAGTTGTGTACTCTTTAATATCTTACTAGAAAACCTGGGCAATTCAGCTTTCTTAGATTTTTATGTGCTAACACTGACAACATTCTGCTGTTGTCACAGAGATCCACTCTCTATATAATGCTCATATCAATGGTGAGGACGCCATTCTACCACAGCAAGTGTTTCAGGAACACTGTAGACCTTGGTTCACAGCAGTAAACACCTAATACTGATCTCTGTTTATTCCATATCACCTACTATTCAAAGGACAAATGTACATCTTTATTTAAGGAAAATCAGTGGAATCTGGCTACATTCACTGCATCATAATTAGCCTAATAAGTGTAATTGTTATCAGCTGCTACATTGCTTATGCCAGTCTGGTATCTTCTACCTGTTTAAACAGAAAAACACATTTGAAAATTTTAAAGAATAACCACTGAGTTAACAGATGCTGTTAATTTTCAAACAGAATCATATCATCTGCAAATAGAGATAGCTTCACTTCTTTTCCAATTTGTATCCCCTTAATCTCTTTTTGTTCCCTTATTGCTTTAGCTAAAACTTCGGGAACAATATTGAATGGATAAGGGGAGAGAGGACATCCTTGTCTAGTTCCCGACTTTAGTGGGATTGCTTTGAGTTTTTCTCCATTAAGTTTGATACTGGCTGTTGGCTTCTTGTAAATCACCTTTATTATATTTAGGTATTCTCCCTGTATTCCTGATCTCTCCAGGGCTTTAATCATAAAGCAGTGTTGGATTTTG
>PVIH01002816.1:138276-177279 GCA_004025045.1 Sigmodon hispidus
CTGAAGAATGGATTAACAAACTGTGGTACATCTACACAATGGAATACTACTCAGCAGTAAGAAAAAATGATATCCTAAAATTCGCAGGCAAATGGATGGATTTGGAGAATATCCTCCTGAGCGAGGTATCACAAACTCAGAGAGATAAGCAGGGGATGTACTCACTCACTAGTGGTCTCTAAACAAACAAACAAGAAAAGAAGCCAAGCATGCCCAATCGGCAAACCACAACCACTGAACATCTTGGGATCAGAAACACCCTGGTCTGACCCTTCAGACCCCACTCCAACTATAGGAACACCTGACTCACTCTTGAGGGAGGGGGGACAAAACTGGATTTGGCCAGGAGTGGAGACTGATCCAAGCATTATTGGGTCAGTGGGACCATAGGACTGTCTGCTCCCTGCCCAGGGAGCGGATGGGGAGTTGCGGAGAAGAAAAATGACCTGATGTGGTGGGAGGGGGAAGGGACCTTGAATAAGGATATATAGGGATGGAAAAAAAAAATTCAGAGGGAAAGCTGAACACAAAGTAAATATATGTGTAGCAATCTTATTTGCATTATCATCCTTGATAAGCCATGCTTATGATTTTTATCTTATTTATAGTTATTGTTAACTTTTCAGCATTTTAAATTCATTTTACTGGGTTTTTTTGATAAATACAAAATAAATAAAGAAGACAAAAAAGATTTGTAAGTGAAGCTGAAGCTTTAACAAAAAAAAATTATTACTCTATTTTCCAATGATCGAATATTTGAAATGACTTTTTTCCAAAGGTTTTTCAAATTTCCACCAAGCACATAAAACGATGTTCAACATCATGATTTAGTATAAAAATTAGGAACAGTGCATCACATTCACTTCTAAGGAGAACCATTGTCAGTGGAAGGAGATGGCAATGAAAGAGACTCGGAAGCTCATGCATTGTTAGGAAAATCAGAGTGAACTCGTGTTAGAAAGCAGTCAGCAAGTGCTCTCACAACTCCAAACACAGAATCATACATGACCAACACTTGCATTCCTAAGTGCACACTCAAGACAAAAGCAAGCATCTCTGTACAAAGGGTGCACATATATCTTCAGAACAGAGTACTGCTGCAAACAGAAACCAATCTACAATGCACAGACTAAAAAGTCAAGACACAGTCACATAGCAGAGTATTAGTCAGAAAAATAAATCAAATGTTGATGCATATTACAACATGGACCATCCTAACCAACAGGCTAAGTGAAAAACAGCAGGCAGAAAGCTCATTAACTGTATCAGAGCTATTGTTCATGTTACATAAAATATTCAGAATGGGAAAAATCAATAGTGAAGATTCAAAAGTTTGGGCACGGCTTATAACACAGAGGTAGAAAAGATAAACTGATTTCCAAGGGAAAAAATTTTTCAAAGATTAGTATTAATGGTGGCACAATTCTGTAAACATTCTAAACCTATTCAAATGTACCATTTTAAAATGACAAATCTTATGCTTGTGAAGTATGTATCTCAATCTGGAGTTTAAAATAAAAATGTCATAATAACTCCCCTCCAAAAAAAATTTTCCAACAGAAAAATGTAGGATACAATAGAAATGAAAATAGAGATATGTTTGAAAAACTCAAATCTATGAGAAGCAAGACAAAAATGTAAATACATTAAAATTTATGATTCAGACATATCTATAAAAGAACATGAAATATCTCACCGTGTGTTTTTGTATGTAAGTAGCAGTGTACTCTAATGAGTATGCAAGTTTATACACATGTGTGTAAGGTTGTATGGGGAGGCCATTTGTCACATACAGTATCCTACTTGAACATTTTCTTTTTTTTTAGATTTTTATTTTATTTTTCAGTTGACATCATTTCCAAACATAAACACAAAATATTAACAATTATAAACCATAAAAATACACTTAAAGAATGGTATTTTATATCAGCTAATATGACACAATTTACCTAATATGCAGTAAATAATTTCTTTGAACTGAGGCCTCTTGATCAGAATAGACTAACCAATTGTCCTATAAGGTCTATGTAGTATGATAAAAGGAATTGAAATCTTATTTTCCCTTTTTTATTATTTGATGATTTTACATCAAACATCTCATCAAACTCACTTATCAGTACTTTCAGGTTCATACCCACTTTTATGATCTCCCCATTTACTAAAAATCCCATTTATGCTATTAATTTATCTAGTGGGGTGTAATTAAACATCCTGTGGCCAGCTCCTTAAACAAATAGAGATCTTCTTCAACCATACCCCTGCCAGAGGCCATCAATGCAGAAGTGAAGCACTATGTCATTTAAGTATGTTCTACCCTTGAGCTCTTGTATACAATGACATCTTTTTTAAAAAAGGTTCACTAATGAGCTTGTACATCCTCTGCTTCTATTTCTGGGTTTGTGATACCTCACTCAGGAGGATATTTTTCAAATCCATCTATTTGCCTGTGAATTTTAGGATATTATTTTTTTCTTACTGCTGAGTAGTACTCCATTGTGTAGAAGTACCACATGGGATGAGTAGATAAATCTCACACAAGTGAACTATCAGCACAGGTGCAACCCTTAGAACAATTAGAAACAAACTCAGCTAGAAGGAGTAGATGGCAGGAAATAGTCAAACTCAGAGCTGAAATCAATACAATTGAAATAAAAAGAATAGTTTCTACCTAATATTTTTTGCGACAAGTTTTATATCCTAAAACTCATCAATTTGATTAAAGTGTCTGACTGGCTAAAAAGCTTCAGGAATCATCTGATCTTTGCCCCATTGTCCCTATGGGTGGGAAAACAGGTGCTTGGAATGCTTCTCAAGTGGGTGTTGGTGACCTAAAGAATCAGGTCCTCAGCCTTGCACCACAGACATTTTACAATTGTAACCACCTTCTCAGCCCTTATTATCTGTTATTTGTAACATGTAATACCAACACTGGAAAACTGAAGTAGATTGTTGCAAATTATACATTATTCATCAGTAAACAAAAAGTTAAATACAATAGAATATAAAAAATAGACCACTGGTTTACATGTCCCTATGAATGACTTGACATAGTTTTTCAATTTCACATCATTGCAGTAGAAAATATCATTTTGTAGAAATTGCACTTTGAATATTAAATTGCAGTTTTCTCAAGCTCACAATTTGTAGCTAAAAAGTTCTCTCAGGATGGTGGTTCATGCCAGCAAGTGTAGCTCCCAGTTACTCATAGGTAACTAAGATAAACAAGCCACACTACATGGTCTTTTGTGCTGTTAGATAGAATGTTTTATAGGTCAGAAATATTTTCATATTTTAACTTTATGTGCATCTCATGCATTATGGAGGATATAGTTTTAGTGTAAGTCAGAGAGAATCTGTATTTGAAAAGCTAATAAGTATTGGTCACCTAGAAAATTTGACTAGTCTAATTTTTTGTATTCCTGAAACTGCAACTCTAATGAAAGTGAAATAAAAATTATTTGAGTTGCAAGCAACATGAAAAATTTATCCAGAGTTAGAACATGCCCATGAAATTTCCAATTGTATTGTTTCATATACTAACACAATAAATATTAGTCCCATTTTCTTTCTACATGCCTGTCTGTCATCTCCCATGTGGTGCTATATTGTTTATTTAATAAATCAGCCTGGAATATCAGAAAACAGAATCACCCAGCCAACTTCTCAGGCTGAACAAGGTAAATGCTGTCCTCAATAGTCCTCTGCCTAGCTGGTTGCTTTTACAGAATGCATGGATATCTGCTCCTCCTCCTTAAATATCTCCTATACCTAGCTGTTTCACTTCTGGGCTCAATGCTGCATCATAATCCTAGTGTTAGGATTAAAGGTGTGAGTTACTACTGTTCAGTAGTTAGGCCTTGAACTCAAAGAAATACAGAAAGATCTCTGTCTCCTGAGTGATGAGATTTAAGGTGAGTCACTCTCTGACCCTCATGGCTTGACTATGGGTGATTCTGTTCTCTGATATTCCATGCTGATTTTATTAAATATATAATATGTTACCACACTCACTGCTAATTCTGGAAGCTTTCTTTTTCATAAAATCCCCCTGCTACTACTGTGCATTTCTTTTCCTTGCAATGTACTGGATTTAGATAGGGCATCTTCAGAGTATCTACACCAGCATTTGTGTGTGGTCATTTACTGGAGCAAAGGTGACTTGGTAGAAACTACTTCATAAAGAACAATTGTTAATTGCCAACAGTGTGTCAAAGAAGGTGGTATCACTTGATATTTTCCTCTTTCAAGGGTGAAATATGGAAGGACCTATGCTTGTGTCGGGCCTGTGAAGGTAATAAGGGGTTCAGGGAGTTCATACTCCAATGGCTATGTCATATGCAAGACATCATTTTGCTGAACATCTCCACATCCTCTGGCTCTTACTTTCATTCTTTGTACTTCCTTGTAAATGATCCTTCAAATGTGACAAAGTCAGTGAGGATATAAAAAGTAAGATGATAATTACCAAACCTATTTGACATAAATAAAATGCTTCACTTAAGAAATTAAAATTATATTTTCTTTTATTATGCATGTAATCTTATTAAAGACAAAAATATTTTTCACATAGTATAAAAGTTTAAAAATTAATAGTAACAAAATGTTATATTTTATACCATTTATACTACCTCTAAATAACTATCTGTGATGAAAGTTATAAAATATAAATTTAATGCAGAGCTTAATTAGATAATAATATCTAATTGTATATTTAAAAATCCATTAAAATAAATAAATTTTGCTACGGGTAGATTATACTTCAACAAAGCAGTTTATACTATAGGTAATACTTTCTATCAAGCTATGAGAAAAAGATAATTGAAGTACAAAATTGCCTAAAGAAATAATCATGTTACAGCACAGAAATACCAATATGTAAATATGTAAAGCATGGCTCACCCTCAGTAAAAACAGGAAAAAAAACACATAAAATAACCAAAACAAAATTTCTTTTGTTCTGGAAACATAGTGTTTTAGACATTTGAGAATATTCTCAAAAGAACATAGAAAGACAGATCAAATATCATGTTTAAGGATAAAAATAGATAAAACTTTCTTGGGGGGAAATGGCATTATGTTAGAATTTATATGAGGCTCTGTTGTTAAGAGCTTCTGCCATCTAAGCAGATGTCCTGAATTTGACCACCAGAATCCACGTTTCTGAAAGAGGCTGATGACTTGTGCAAGGTGTCTTCTGACCACACATGCCAACCCCAGAACAACCACAATGTCTAGTTTGTTTTCTTTTTCTTCAGGTCAGTATGCTGATAGCTTATCTCCAAATTCTGTGAGAGATTCTTTCTCAGAAGAATAAAGTAAAGAATGAATGAAAAAAAATGTATCTTTGGATGATGAGGCAGCCCAAGTTTTAAAAGCACTTGTTTGCTCTTCCGCAGAACTCAGGTTCATTTCTCAACATTTGTAGGATGGCACACAACTACCCTGAGTTCTAAGGGATCCCATGCTCTCTTCAGACTGTCTTGAGCACCAGACATATGCCAGCTCCACACAAATACACACAGGCAAAAGATTTAAACAGATAAAATAAATACATCTAAAAATAAGCTAAAAAAGAGCAAGACACATAATGTCCTCTGCCATAAAATTCCTTCTGACTCACCATCTGTTACTAGGCACACAATCCTATTCTTTGCTTAGAATGGTGTTTTTGTGTGAAGGACTAACACTTTTGCTTTTTTGTTTCCCCTTGTGCCAAATATTTTCTCCTGACAATTGTGCCACTTACTTTTTCCCAACTTGATACAAACTAGGATTACCTGGGAGGAGGGAGCACCAACTGAGGAATTGCCATCCTTGGCTTGTGGTCACTCTGTGGTATGTTTTATTGAGATGGGTAATAGAGTCCACTGAGCTCAGTGCTATCCCAGGATAAGTGATCTTTGGTCCTGTAAGAAACCAAACTGAGCAATATGAGGTGCAAACAGGTATGTAGCTCACCTTCATGGTCCCTGCTTCATTTTCTTCTCCATGCTCCTGCCTTGGCTTTTCCCTTTTCCCCTTCATGAGGGACTATAACATACAGCTAGAGAAAGCACTTCACCCCTGCTGCTTATACTCAGTCTTTCATCAAAGTTACAGAGCAAGAGCAAGAATGGAGATTTTTTTCTATGTACATTTTTAATGATTTGTTATTAAATGTTAATGGTGGCTTTTGGATTAGAATAGTCAATTTTTATAAACATCAGTGCTTGATATTATTTTTATAACCCCTAGCATTTGCTGAAAATATCACACTATGTGTCAAGAATCAACTTACTACTTCATATGTGCTATATCTCCTCATTATTTTAGCCCTGTGTGAAATGATACAAAAGCTAAGAAGTTTGAGTATGCCCTGGGATCAGTTAGTTTGCAAGTTAAAATAGTATTTTTGATCTACTTTACAGAGAATAGCTCATGATGTTGTTTACTTTATTATTTATCTAAAAATAAATATCTTAAAAGTACCAATCTATTGGAAAATAACTTCTAAAGAGGTAAATTAACGTATACCCAACTATTGTTTAAAGTATCATGTAAAAATTATCATGGAATAAAAAGCCATTATTTTTACAAAAAGAATTTTAAAAACACAATCAAGAAAATAAGCAACACAGTTAAAATATGATATAGATCTGAACAAAGAGATTTCAAAAGAAGAAATAAAAATGGTTTTTAAGAAATTTCAAAAAATGGTTTAATATTCTTAGCAATTAGATAAATGCAAATTAAAACTGCTTTGAGATTTCATCTTACCCCAGTCAGAATGGCTAAGACCAAGAAAAGAACAAATAATAAAAGCTCACATGAATGTGGAAAAAGAAAAATACCCCAATTCACTCTTGGTGGTTTTATTAAATGGTACAGCCACCATGAAAATGAATGTGGAAAAATCCTTTAAAAATCAAAAATTAAATCTACCACATAGCCCAGCCATACCTAACATTTCACCATATGCCCAAAGGACTCAGCATTCATTATACGTCAAAGATACATGCTCAGCCATGTTCATTACTGTTCTATTCACAATAGAAGAAAATGGAAGCCAAGTAATTGTCTTTCACCTGTGAATGGATAATGAAAGTGTAGAAAATGTATATTATGGAATACTATTCAGTTGTAATAAAACATAAAATCATCAAATTTGCAAGTAAATAGATCAAACTAGAAAATAAAGTAAGATAGTTCAGACCAAAAAAAAAAGGCAAATGCTACAGTTCTGTAGTTAGTAGGTAACAGTACCTAGTCTAGATGGGAATGTATAAGCTGGAGATATAGCAGAGAGCAGAAAAGTGGTAGTTGAGTATTTTGTATGGCAGTGAGCAAGGGCAGTAGAGAGAGAAATATTAGAGCAGTTTCTATGGAAGGGGAAATGGGAAAAGAAGTGGGGAGACTTAGTTCTGGAAAGGAGGGAGAAGGAATGAATAGACATAAGTATGCTTTACAAGGGCAACATAAGTCACATCTTTTAAAGTTTAATTATATTTTCTAATTATAATAATTTCTATTACCTATCTATTTATATCTTTATACACACACTTGCACATAAGATAGACACACACACACACACACACTCACTCACACATATACAATTTGACCAAACCAGAGCTGAATCAAATCCAAAATGCTCACAGCCATTTCTCTGTGGTTACAGCATGGTAAGGTTAGAAAAAAAAAATCTCCTCACTTCCAAAACAAAGTATAACAAATCAAGAATATACAATTTGGGGGATGATGTTTTTTCCCCCAAACAAGACTATGTAACAAAAATGACAGAGGTATGCATAGGTAACTTCTTTTAATGTTGTTGGTCAGAAAAGTTTAAGAGACTTCCAAAATAACAGAGGTTATTGCCATTGACCTTAGGAACTTTACAGAAATGAAGGGAAAACCCTCTTGCTTAAATAACAAATATGTGTATGACACAGGTCCTGGAGGAATGACCTGAAAACATCCTCCCTGAGGACTATGTCTCCTAACGTGAGTATGGACTATGCAAGCTGCCAAAGGAGGAAATAAATCACCAGTCCTATCCAGAGCATCCACTATGAGCCACATTTGTAACCAGTATTCCAAGATATTTCTAAAGGTGCAATTGTGGTTAGAGAGTGAAATCAAACTACCACTTTCCCCAGCACTCTGTGGAACAGTTAGAATGAACGGAAAGAATGTGGTATCATTTGTTCAGTCCACCCTACTATTTATACTTGATGTTTCATTTTTTACACTAGCTTCTTCCATATCCCTGGAATGTGGGAGACAACACAGTGTCATTCATAATACATAATCAGGTAGAACAAACCAGGACTGATGATATACAATTAGAACAAACCAGGACTGAGCAAAAGTCAAAATGTTCACAGCCATTCCTCTGGGTTACCATATGGTATTACTTCCCAAACAAAATGAACACACCAGCAAACAGCAAAGGAATGGAGGAAAAATATAGCAGCCCTCTGATATAGAACTCTGACCATACTTGCTTATGAATACAACTACACGGAGGTCACTTACACAGCCTTTCTGAAAATAAATCAGTTCTGAGCCAAGCTTCCTTATGTTCAGAAGGAGACTGAGGATGGTCATCTACTGTAGAGATTAGACACTAAGCTAAAAGATAGGAGCTCGTTACTGTAAAGTATACAAAGAACTAAAATGAAGTGTTTCTTAAGTACCTCAAATTTGCAAGGCTTATGCTGTAAAAATGGTGAGGTGACTAGCAGAGTGACTGTAAGGAGGTGTGATTGTGCAGTGTGGTGTCAACAGTGGTGAAGGCCAAAGAGCACGGAGAAATGATGCCATGAGTACACTCTGCCCCTGTGGTGCCTGTTAGTTGTGCCTTGTCCATTGAGGCTATTGTCCATGTTTGGGTTTCTAGCTTTTCTATACATCTTGTCTCTGATTCACTAGAAACAATTCCAACAAAAACTGTCTCTACTTCATTTGTTTTTGTTACTTGTAACTACAAAACACCAAGACCATACTACACATCAAACTGGTCTCTAAGAGCAGACTGCCAGGGCCCTTAGGAAACCTGAGATTTGTTTTTATTGTACTTTAGCCTGGCAATAATTAATATCCAACTGGTCTTGAGTGACAGATACTTTCTATTGTGTGCCACACTAAATAAAGTCTGTGAGATTTGAGAGGCAGCTTCCATTAACCAATAGTAACTGCTTATGAAAATGTCTGTTTCTCTCACACTGAAGTAGTAAAAGCGTGAATAACATATTAAGACTGTAAAAAACCTCTCCAATCTAAGACAATGAATAAGATCTGAATCCTTCATGAGAACCTTTTCAATAGATGCAAAAAATTGCTTCTAAATTTCACATAGGAGTCTAAACAAAGGAGAAATTTTTATTTACTTTTATATTATAGATGTACTTAGAGAAAGCATGAGATTCTTTTACTATATTCTGTATCATAAAACTAAATGATTTTCCTCCTTTGTTTACATGCCTGAGTATAGGAGGAGCTGGAGCCTGATGATAATCAAAGGAAGTGTGGGAGGGTAGAAAGTCACTAGGTAACCATGCACATCAGTTCCTCTTTCTGCTGACTTAAAGTCTCTGTAACTGCTCTAGATGAGGGAGTTATGTTATAAAATAAAGCCACTTCTCCACTGCCTCTCACTCTCTAGTTTCCTTTGTAAAAAGATAGTTACTCTACCTTTCAGTACTGAGCAAGAAGAACATTTAAACTACCAAATAACAACAACAAAATTTCATATAACAGCAGGGGAAGCATTGTCATTCTGAAATAAATTTCATACTTGAGTAACTTGGAGAAATTCTGTCAGATATATCTAAGATGGATTCTGCTAGTGGTAATACAATAAATCCTTTTCTTTGCAAACAATAAAAATCAATCCAACAGCTTTTATTATAATTGGAACAGGACAAAGACTCAAATGGTACAGATATCGAAGGTCAGCATAAGCAAGGTTTCTAGCAGTATCAACATCAAAACGAAAAAAAACGGCTATTCAGAAAGTGGTGTTGCTCAGGGAATCTTTGGCTCTGCTTTCCTGATCCTAACCGTCTAGACTTTCAAGATTTCATGTGAAATCCATATCCTCCCTTAAAAATTTCTGGTATTACTTTATGTTTTTGGTTTGCTTTTAGTTTTGCTTTGTTTTGTTCTGTTGGTGAGGTATGTTTATGCGTGTTTATATGAGTGTATGTTACCTCTGTGTGCATGTCCCAAGAGATCCATGAGACAGAGTTCCAGGCAGTTGTGAGCGACCTGACTTGTGTGCTTTGAATCAAATTTAGATCCTCTAGAAAAGCAGAAATCTGTCCTGACTGCTTAGCCATTTATGTGATATCTTCCTTTGGGTATAAGGTAATGGACACTTACATAGGACTAGTAAATTGAGTTTATATGGAAGACAAAAGTGTTAGGCTTAGTAGCTATTAAAATTTTGTATAACTCCGGCATATTATTATAAGTAATAATAGGATTTATATTAAAAAAATAAACATTAATTTAAAATTGCATTTGTGGGGTTGGAGAGATGGCTCAGAGGTTAACAGCACTGACTGTTCTTCCAGAGTTCCTGAGTTCAATTCCCAGCAGCCACATGGTGACTCACAACCATCTATCTTGAGAACTAGTGCCCTCTTCTAGCACACAGGCATAGTGGAGGCAGAATTTTGTATACATAATACATTTTTAAAAAGTGTTAAAATTGCCTTTGTGTATTTGAAATATAAAAAGCACACACACTAGATCTTATATCAAAGGAGAAAGTATAGATATAATACTTAGATATTATACTTCTATAATACATCTATATACTTAGTATATAGATGATATACTTAGATTTTTACTTAGTTTATTTGTTGTGTGCTTTGCCAGGATACAAGTATTCAATGTGATACAATGATGAGACAAGGTAGGAGCAGTGAAAGTACTCATACATTCACAATCAAGCCATACAATCAGAAGTATAAATAAAGAAACAATATTCCACAGGTCACTGTTCCAAGCTAAATTTTAAAATAGATGTGAAGGTTAAAGTTCATTGTCAAGGTTGCTAAGATCAGAAACCCCATGGAAACACCTCTCAGTGTAAACTGAGGAGGAAAGACCCACCCTTAACATGGATATCACCATATCAAGGACTAGGGGATCCTACCCTCAACATTGTAAAAGTGGAAGGCAAAATGTTGATTTCCAAGGGTTGGGAAACAGGGAGATTTTGAGCATGTGGACAGAATTTCAGTGGTTTGGTGTGAATGATTTCTGGCTAAATTACAGCAAGTGGTATTAGTGAACAATATTTTGGTATATAATTCTAATTTTCTAGAAAATAGTGACCTTAATTATCTAAGTGTTTTCATTTCTTAAAAAGTGATTATACAGTATGAAATTTGTTTATTAGCTTGACTATGGTGAACATTTCATAGCATCCACACACAAAAACACATTATTTGTACAGCCTTAATTTTATAATGTAATCTCCATAAATTTAGAAAAAGAACTTGTGAAATTGACAAGTAGTTATTGTGCAATCAATAGCAGTGGGTTATCATCTGACTTAAAGTCTATGAAAGGTGATGTGAGTCTAGGTATAAGTACCAGTTTTCATTACTCCCATCTTCTTAAAAAAATACAAGACTTTAGTATTTTTTTTATTTAAAATACGTATTTAAATCAAGATTACTGTAGTGTATGCCCAGATAGTTTGTTTTCCTGCCTTCTGTTTTAGGAACTATATATAATTACATATGTTCTATTAAATATCAAATGACTGTACTGCATACTTGTTTATAGAGAATATATATGTATATATTTAAAATATCTCCATTAAAAGATCTAACAAATAGTACTAAAATATTTTGAAGTGCAGTAGAAATCTGCTTTCATTTTATTTATGGTATCTTGAAAATTTGTTAGTGATAATTCTTGCAAGCATTTTCTTTTTCTTTCCAGGACTGAGGTGTTGTGTTAGCAGAACTGCAGGTGGGAGAATCTGAGGATTTCTTTTCTTTCCATTTCATCGGTAATTATAAGCAGGAGGTAGTCACAGCTCAGATACTCATTGTGAGTGTGTGCTTGGTTTAGGGAGGAGGTGTCTTATTATCTGTAGAGTAAGAAAATGACACCTAGTACAAATCTAAAAGTTTTTCAATTAAGCCAAGTAATTAGATTTTGGAATGTATCCAGTGAACTTCCACTAAGCACTCTAAATGAGGATGCTCAATGACATTTCTTTAAAGGTTGTGTATAAATTATAAGTAAAAATAAAATGATGTTGCTGATGTCCAGTGAATGCAATTGCTACAGATGTATTCCAGGTCCCACAAAAGAACATTGTGGTTTCTAAATCTCTCTGATAATATCTTCTACTGAACTTTATAATAGAATTATAATTTTAAAAGCAGCAAAATTGAGAAGTCATAAGTTTTCATAATATAACTGTTTCTTAAAATGGAATAGCCTTTATTCCCAACAGTAGTGAGTCTCAATGCGTAGCAGAAAGCAAGTTCTTACTAAATTATGCCATTTCCTATTTGGATATCATGATTGTGACTATAAAAATAAAATCACTATATTTTCCCCTTGGAATTAAATTTGGTGACAATAAAATATTAAGAATACAAAAAGAAATAAAATTTTATATATGAGTTGAAAATCAAAGATGAGACTACATAGGGTCTATTGTAATTTCCATCATGGCTCTAAGAAATAATGAACACAGACTACATTTACCATGAATTAAAAAAGACCTACCCTTTAAGTGATTTAACTTTAAAATTTAATTCTACATGAGGAATACCTCACATTTTCTTTGCTCTTGTATTTTTCACCCATTTCCATATCTTCTTATACTTAACTTTAATTTTCTTTAAAAGGGAGACAAAGAATTGTGTATGTGTATATAATTGATCTTCCTATTACAAATATATAATACTGAACAGTTCTATGTTATCAAAGAGAATCAATGTTCTCAATGAGGTAAATTATATGCCCAATAATAATTATATTTATTATTAAAACTGAGAGTACCTATCATAATAAAATATAAGGACTACCTGTGAATGTAAGAGAAGATATGAAGCTACCAAAAAGAAAACCCCTTCTAATCCAGAAAGAGAGATTTCTATTGTCCTCTGCTATAGACAATGCATTAACCATACTATCTAACACTCCAACAAATACATAACTGTCCCCAGAATGCACTGTTATTTTCCTGTGTCTATTAAAAATAGAAAAAAAGTATCAGAGCCAGCAATAGAGTGCCAATATTAAATGACACTTACATTTTCAGAGTTTTAGCAGCATGATAGAGAGTGAGAAGGCCAAGGAATGCAATATGTCATTTGTACATTTCTGGGGAACACATTTTTACACTTTAAAGTGACAAAATGAAAAAGAGTCACAAAGAATGAAAAACACAAATGCAAAATACTCAAAATGGACACTGTAATTGTTACTTAGCAAAATACTTTTTTCTTTCTAGAGAAAAGAAAGTAAAAACTTTAAGACCTCTAAAATATAAAATGATTGTCAATGTGTCAATATGAAGAGAGGCATGTGAGGCTAAAAAGAATGGAAGAAAATGGCCATGATTCTATGTCACTCTGTTTATCCCCATTCAATATGGCATCCAATTTTCTCCAGAGAAATCCCTCAGTTGGACTCAGACAGTTCTGAAAGATAGTCAATTGTCTTAATATCTTTGCAGTAAAACTGGGCACTGTGTTCGCCAAGTCCATTAACTCATCCTTGGTAGGAGCTAGTGGTATTACTATTGTCCTCAGTGCTTGTCTTCCTTTCCCCAAAACTACTATAGCTCTCTGCCTTTTGACAAAATGATAAATCGCACATGAGTTTGCCCACCAGTTAAACCAGTTTTCTATGGTACTACATTTTGTTATAATAACAAGGAGCTGGCAAAGCCAAAGAACTAATATTAGGCAGTTCAATTTGTTCTGCTACATGGCATCTATTTTTATATAAATAACAAACCATGTTAAGATATATGGGTATTCTTATTAGATATAGGATCTACTACTTAGATAATTTTGAGCATTAAATGTAGGGTAATGGTTCTAAAATGATGGTGGTTTAATAATACTTAATTTGTAACTTGAATTCTTGATGCAGTTTTACAGTGTTAGTGAAAGACTTAATGTAAAAAATTACTCTGTCCATAATCCTGTTTTGTCAAGGCTATTTTTTGTTTAACCCACTAATTCTAAAGCTCAGTAAGAAGAGGTAGATTTGTTTTATTACTAAATATGGAAACCATCTACTATTTTGTATTTGCCTTAAAAAGACGTTTGAATTCGGAAAATAAATTCTGTGTTAGAGGGGACATCTGACATCTAGGAATGTTAAGTTGCATGCTGGTAACAGCAAAGTCAAGTGGGTGGGGCATGACTATACCTTCTCTCAGATGACTTTTGTTTAGTTTTGACTCCCCTCTATATAATTTTCCATTACAGCTGATGGTTGCAATGAAGAGAAAATAGTAGATTCATTAGATTGGAATGAATTTCTGTGTAGAACTTCAGGGTCATGTCTCACCTACAGTATGAAATCTAATAAGAGAAAAGGAGAAAAGCTATGAATGTGAGAAAACATTACAGGAGAACACTGCTGATAACTAAATAATTCCTTCTTGATGTGATTTATTTAAAATTTCCACTAAAATATTCAATATCTATGCCATGCATAGTGATGACTCTCATCCATGCTTCCTACAATCTACATAAACCTTTCATTCTCCACACAAATCTCTCACATTGATGTTGACTTATTCAACACACATATTTTAATATTCTACCCACTGAAATTAACCAGGACCTATTGTGTCTATGAATTTGAAAATATATGCTGGAATCTAATGGGCTCAGCAATAGGTATATAATGAAAGAAATGATTTTCCTACTTCAAGAATCTATTAATAGACAATAATTCAGACGTAAAAGACTGGACCTTGTGACTTCCGAATCTCTTCCCTTTCTGGTTATTGATAGAGCTGGTCTTGTGTGAGCCCAGTGTGTATACCTAGAGTTGTTGGTTAAGGATTGTACAGAATCTAGAAAATGGGGTTTTATTGCCCTTCACTTTTTCCTCTTGCTCATACACTCTTCCCCCCTGCCTCTCTCCCAGTGTCCCCTGTTCCTTAGGAATGAGTCGTTTAGTAATTTGATGAGGACTGAGACCATAACTGTTTCACATTCTCATTATCTCGGGAGACTACACATCTCTTAATTTGCCATAACGCACAGTAGGGAAGTCTTCACTGATAAAGACTGAGAATTGTTTGTCTGATGCTATTTACAACCTAGATATTGCTATAGCCCTTTAGTTATCAGAAAAGTTCTTGTTCAAAGGAATTTCTGCTTCCAAACTGGGTTGTTAGCTAGGCAGACAGCACACAGTATTGACCATGAAGTAGATCTTGAATTCAGTCAAGATTCTCTGAAGAAAAACCTATTATCTGAGTGAGATATGTAGTTGAGCTATTATGACCCTCTATTCAGAAGCAAGTTAGACTATAATGGGAAATGTGAACATCTATTTAATGAATTAGAAACTAGACCAAACAAGCTCTGATGAATGTGTAGAACAAAAGATCCAAGAGAAGCCTAGCTAGGAATCAGGAAATGAATTCTTTGTCGGGAAAGCCACTTGTAAGAATATATTTTTATTGTGATGTTCTTTGAACATGATTTTATGCTTCTATAAACTCTGAGTTACTGAAAGGAGGAGAAACTCTCCTACATTTTATTTTGTGTTTCAAGTTATTATGTGTCATTCTCACATGATTTTTTTCTCTCCTGATGAGTCAACCGATTTATAGACATGTATTAAGATTTATTCTGTTTAAAAACCGTATACTATAAAGAGGACAAAGAGTCATAAAATCATCAGGATCAGTAGACCAGTATTGAAGCACATAGTCTGACTTCCCTTCCTAACAAAGAGGAATGTTCAATAAAGTGGGAATAAATCTGTGGTGGAAATGTTCTCTGTATGCTGTAAATAAAGGACTGTTTTGGCCTATGCACAGCACCGTAGAAGTGGGTGGAGAATCAGAGGCAGGCAGGTAGGAGAAGGGGGTTGGAGTTAGTCAGTCTCCATCTGACCCCCTAAGGAGGAACATGTAGAGGTACGGGCCAAGCCACGGGCTGAGCCACATGGTGGGAAGATTAATGGAAATGGGTTGATTTAAGATGAAAGAGCTAGCTAGTAATGTGCTTAAGATGTGGGCCAAACAGTATAAAGTATATAAGTGTCTGATTCATTTCTTTGGGGGACAAAAGCCACCACGTGGGCCAGGTCACAAACCTCCGGGCCCAAATGGGCCCGGGAAAGACTCTCTACAACATAAATACACTGGCATTTTAGCATTTTCTAGTATTTCCTAGAAAATAAAAGATGAAAAGATAAATAAAATAGAATGTGTTCTTATTCAATTTTATAGCGTTCTGAACAGCCATTTGTATTTTGAAGACAAAGATCACAAATAGAACTAACTCTTACACCATGTATCCGTTTACACACTGCTTCTCTGGTTCTTTTTGTCAGAATGGTGCTAAGTAATGGAAGTGCAGTGGCTATTTTTAGAAATCTCTGTATGTTATGTATGAGTTAACAAAAGCTAACTAAAAATGAAAGAATAAGAATTTCTGGTGACATTGTAGTTACCTTGCTCATCTCATTATATGAGAAAAAAACTCCATTACAGGAAGAAATTAATAATTGATACAAGGAAATGTATGTCAATGTCTAGATAAAAGATGAAAAATAGACATTTTAAAATTATGAGACAGACACTGTATGCCAGGAAAAAAATATATGTCATTAAGGATGTCAAAGATAAATAATTAAAAATCTTGCATTGAATTATATGATTATCATGTAATCATAGCATACAGGTCCCAGACTGACTTCAACAAAGACTTTTTAAGGAAAGCCACACTTATGCAATGACTTTAAGGTGTGACATTTTTCAATTAGTAAAATGAGATATGAAAGTAATAACTCAGAAAGAAATGCAAACAGAGACATCCCTGTGAAAAAGTATCAGTTCTTACGACATAATGGAGAGTGGTCAGATCATTGTCTCAGTTCAAATGGAGCCTTTCACAGGAGAAACAGGCTGAATAGAGGACAGACCAGGCTGTTAAAGCATAGGGCATAATATGTGGAGGAACTGATCTTGATCCCATGGACATGTTTGAAAGAATAACAGCCTGTAGTGTAAGAACAGAGTTGAGTGAGTTTAACATTTAAATTTCTAGCTAAATATTTTCCGCACCATTAAATCTCCACCATCCCATTTCAATAATTTCTTCTACCTCTGATATTTAGAAAAGATAATCAGCTCTGAAAATATTTATGTTTATGATACTTTAGAGAAAAATTAACTCTGTTGCTGAAGTTCCCATGGAAAATAGAAAGACTTATAGATGCTCAGTGGATGATAATGGAGGAGTACAGGTGTGCAGGAATATGTGAAAGAGAGAGATTTGAAATGAGTCAACTCCTGATTCCATGTAAACAGAAGAAAAACAACACAGGTACTAGAAGATCAAATCAGAATTTAAATGTCTTGTAAGCGCTGTCAAAGATGAGTATGTGAATTAGTCCAATTCAAAAAGACAAAAAAAAAAAAAAAGAAGAGGAACTAGGGGGAATTTTTTTAATAACTTTAATATATTGTTATTTACATTCAGTACTTCCAAAATTAAAATACAACTCTATGATTCCTTAAAATGCCTAGTATATTGCAATGAGAGTTAAAGCGCCAAAAGCATGATTATTAAACCCAGCTGCAATAGTCATTTAGTAATCCTCTGTCAGGTATATAATGTGCTAAATATTAGATAAACCTTATAGTACATAGTTTTCTAATAGATAATATAACATCTGGAAAATAGGGTGGAAAATCGTTGTAACTATTCGTTATTAGTGAATGAAATAAGGTGGGTAGTAAAAGGAAATGAAGTATAAAAAGAATAACAGTTAAAATGGCTTATTTGGAAGGTAATATTAATACATTATCAAGTTATGACAAAATATTTTATGCATGCCAGTAGTTTTAAATCTATAGTAACAAATATAATGTATAAAGTGCACAAATAGAAAGCTATAATACATCCTATGAGCATTTTTACTGGGTTGTTAATGACCTGCCTGAGTTAACACCTTGTGCTTTTCCTCCAGCCTTAAAAATACAGTCAATTATTACTTGTTCAAATCTTCACCAGCATGCTCTAAGTAGACTAAATATACTCTGAGGTGAAGTAAATATTATACTATTTGGTTTTCATTCTCAAGTTCTAAAAAATCATAGCTATTATTCATAATTCAATTGTAGTTTCGGGTCTGCTGTAATGCATTTGTAAGTAAAAATCAAATCATGTACTTGTGACATTATTTAAGATTTTTGATCCATAAAACTTAAAATATCAGAGTGCAAGGTAGATTTAATATATTTTAATATATATTAAAGAATATATGTATGTATATACATATATATTTAAGTAGTCATTATGATTAATTTTCCTTTTGGTCCAAGTGTGTTTGAGTCTCAGATCATATTTTTTGAGATGATATTAAAATACTTATTTTATAGTAAACCAAGGATAACAAGTATTTTAAAGATATTATCAATGTGGCACAAATACAGCTTGTTTTATGACATAGCTTTTAATAAACTATAACATTTCTAGATAAATTGGGTGAGTACTGAATGACTTTTAAACAGAGAATGATATCAGTAAATTTCAATTTCAGAATAATTACAAAAAATGACACTTCAGACATTAGATTGCTGACAGTATAGCAGGAGAATCTATTCTTAGATAATCATGTGTATGAACAGAATGAGTGCAAGAGTGGCTGAATGTCAAGGTCTCAAGAGTAGAGAGACATAAAGCCCCAACAGGTGTGTGGATTACTTGCAAACACACTTAAATGTGGAAAATGAACAAGTAAGTAAAGAAGGTAAACACATTTGCAAAAGTCTGGGAGACAGTAGGTATATGAAAGACTTGTATACAAGCAAGAAGCCATAAGTCTGATCTCCAACACTCACATAAAGTGATAGGCACAGTGGTACTGTACCCTTGTTTATAAACTGGTCTTTGGAAAGGCATTGATAGGAAGAAACCTTGGGGATCATTTGTCAGCCAGCCTAGCCCAATTAGTGAAGTTCAGGACAGTAAAGACTTCTCTGTCAAAAGACACAGGAACAAAATGCAGAAATAATCTCTGGGCACTATACTGAGGTACACAATTATATGTACATAATCTCAGAAACACATGAATGAACACACACATGCACATCAACCCAGCAATACATACATAGGAGCAACATACACATAAAGACAGGAATACTTGGCACCATACAGGAACAGACACAATCCAACACACATAGGCCTACAAGTATATAAATGCATTCATATACACACACAGATACTTCTAAGGTCGTGTGTTTAATCTACTAGGAAGATGTTAAAAATTATGTAGGAGAAACAATTTTCTTATTTATAAAGCACTAGGTAAAAAATGTTTTTGGTTAAGCTAAACATGTATATGTGTAGCACATAGGTTGATTTATATTGATGTAAACACTTCCTAACAAAAAAAATACAGAAAAATTTAAGATTCAAAGTTAAGATGTTGATGTGTTTGAATCTTTACAGATTTACATAGAAGAACTAAATTTGTTTGCGCACTGTATGAGAGATTCTGTGCAAGACAGAGGAAGATACAAATAAGAAATATGGGCTTTGAGAACAGAATGCTACACCCATTGGGAAACAAGTCAGATTCAACACAAGTTCTGGATCAAAGAAAATCTATGATTATATGGCAGCTAATAGGAGGCGCATAGAATCCAGAGACATAACAGTGTGCAAATAAAAAGATGGTGAGTGTTAGGTAAGAAGACAGAAATGACAAAATGTGTTTTGGATGAAGGAAAATCATATGTGAAGGCTTGACCTAGAAAGAAAGCAGAAATGTGATAGCAAAAATAGCAAGAAGTATAACTATAGTCAATGGTGATCAGTGTCAGGGGATTAAGATTTGTAATAAACTTCAATAGAGTCATTTATTTTTTTTCTGTTAGTCTGTGTCTTTTTATTATTTTATTTTATTTTATTTTTTGAATAAAATCTCATTTTTTATCCATATATCCCCTTGTTCAAACTCCCTTCCCCCTCCAGCACTTCCAGTGACTAGAGTAATTTCCTAAGGCACTCATGACCTTTTCAAAACTTCTTTTTTCTGTTCTTTTTTTTAATTTTTATTTATATATTTATTATTTGGTGATTTTACATGGTGCATCCCATCAAACTCAGTTATCAGTCCTCTCAGATTCATACCTGCTCTTATGATCTCCCCATGTACAAAAATGTCCATTCATACTGCTCATTTATTTACTGGCCCATAATTAAACCCCCCGTGGCCAGATACTTAAAGAAAACAAGTCTTTCCTCACCAACACCCCTGCCAGAGGCCATCAATGCAGAAGTGAAGCACTGTGTCATTTAGCTACGTTCTATCCTTCAGTTCTTGTGTACAAATGACGTCTCTCTCTCTCTCTCTCTATATATATATATATATATATATATATATATATATACATATACATATATATATATATATTAAAGTTCACTAATGAGTGAGTATATCCCCTGCTTCTCTTTCTGGGGTTATGATACCTTGCTCAGGAGAATATTCTCTATATCCATCCATTTCACTGAAAAGTTTAGAATATCAATTTTTTTCTTACTGCTCAATAGTACTTCATTGTGTAGATGTACCACAGTTTGTTCATTTATTCTTCAGTTGAGGGGCATCTAGTTGTTTCCAGGTTCTTGCTATTACAAACAATTTTGAATGTTTTAATAAATTAAAAATAACTGCTATGAATATAGTTGAGCTAATGCTTGAAAGTGAAAGAAGTCAGTGGGTTCTTAGCAGACCATGTTTGTGCTTTTATGAAGGTAGTTTGTGACAAGTGTACACAGGATTGATTGGATTGAAATGATATCCTGTCATGGAGTTTTATGGAAATCTAGTACAGAGTAAGAAGAACCTGTAATGTATTTGTTTTAGTGAGAAAGGAAGGGAAGTATTTTAAGAAATGTTTGAAGGTATGATGAATCCTGCATTAGTCGTTATAAGCATACAGATTAAATGACAAGGAGATAGTAACGCCTATAACCATTTTTGTGGTTAAGAAACAGGATGCTACTAGATGGTACTATTCACCAACATAGGAAATCATAGTTTGTCAGGAGATAAGGAAAAGAAGACATTCTTACATATGTGGGTATTATTCTCAGTTCATTTTTCTTACTGTAACAAAATACCAGACAATGTAAAGTTTATATAGCTTGTTTGGGCTCATGGACTTGAGGCCTGGTGCATCTGGATCATCTGTTATGAGGGTATTCTTGATGCATCATAATAGGGTAGAAAGTTTCACAAGGCAGAGCAAAGCAGGTAAATTAGCTAGCATTATCTTATCTTTTATTCCCCTACTAAAGCCACTGTCACCAATGAGGGGATCCTACTTCAGGATCTCTTTGATTTCTAATTATCTCCCTACGGTCATTATTATTATCATGTGTTGGATTTCAATTCCCAACACATGAATTTTAGAAGACCTATCAATGCCAGTATCACTGAAACTTTCAAGTATATCATATTGTCCATTAAGGAGTTGGAAATAATTCTAATTATTAAGTAATATGACTAATCTTCATATATTGTCCTACTTAGCTCAAGATTTTAATAATCTCCTTAAGGGTTTCAGTGTTTCTCTCAGTATTATGACCACTTTATGATTTATTTGGTGGAATCCTAACAATAAAAGGTATTAAGATGAAAGAGAAAAATATGTAAATGTATATTATGACAACAAAGCTTTTTGTCACTCATAAGTATCACCTTTTTGATCAGTAAGTATAAGTTGGAAATAAAGTAAATTTTCAGTTTGATGTGTATTTCTGTTCTGAATGAAAAGTAATTTGAAAAGACCCTTTAAATTGCAAGTTAAAATGCACTTCACAAGATCACAGAGCTTGCTCATCAGTAGCTCATGTTGGCTATTAAGTCTGTTTCTAGTTGTGTATGGTAGACCACAGCTGGAATCCTAGGAGTTGTGAGGCTCACCTAAACGATTGCAATGAGTTTGAAGATAGTTAAAGCTACTCAGTGAAGTCCAGGTCAGACTGTGCTGTAGAATAAAATATTAAAAAAAGAAAAAAGTAGACTAAGGAGAAGGAAGGTGAACTGAACCATGACGAAGAAGAAGAAGAAGAAGAAGAAGAAGAAGAAGAAGAAGAAGAAGAAGAAGAAGAAGAAGAAGAAGAAGAAGAAGGAAAGAAAAGAAAGGAGTGAATGAGGAAGGAAAATAAATAATCCATGCTTATGCAAGCTAATCATAGGGGTCAAAATTTTATAAAATCTAAAACTACAGTTATCAAATGAGGATATGAGCTTGATGAAAAGAAGTGCTTGCCAATGGTGTGGGGGAAAGATGAAGAAAGAGAGGAATAGCATTGGAAATACCCCAAATTCAAAATTCATTATCTATATGTATAAAAATTTCAAAGAATCAATAAAAATAAAACCAATACTGGCCACAGTGGTTTGCATACAAATAACCCAGCAACTGGGAAGTGAATAGTAGGTAAGTCAAGAATTCAAGATGCACAGTAGATTCCAGGGCAATTTGGAAAGCACAAGACTATATCTCTAAAGCAAAAAAGAATGAGAGAAAGAGAAGGGAAGCAGAGAGAGAGAAAGAGAGAGAGAGAGAGAGAGAGAGAGAGAGAGAGAGAGAATTTCAATAGTTAATATGCATTAAATTATAGGGAATGCATCAAAATATAAATAACAAACCACATTGCCATTGAACAAATTGTAATCCTCACGAGTTAAGTATTCAACCAAAGTGTTTAGACAATTACTGAGCAGAGCCAGAAGTAGCTGAATTACATAATGAGAACTTTTAAAAGTAAACTTTATTTAGAAAATATCTTTCAATTATTTAGAACAAGAGTTTAACATGACTACATAATTCTTACAACTTAAATTTCTTGGTTAAGAAATGTGACTTAAGGTGCTTAGAAGGACTCTTCTGATATAGAATATAAGCTAGAATTAGTTCGGAGGCTTTCAGCATTGATGGGGTGGCATCAGCATTTGCCTGCTTTGCATAATTAATATAAATTTTATAATAACCCCCAGCTTCAGCATGAATGTGCTCCAGGGTTCTCAAGCCTTATGGAACCTCTTGGTGCAAGGGTCTTTGTCTTTTAAAGAATGCCGAATAACTCTCCTGACAGCATAAACCCCCATGTTGTGTTAAGAAAGAATTTTTCCAACACAATCGGAAATGCTTGGTGTCAGATGTCAGAGCACTACTTCCTTCACACTTTGGTGTTTGTAGACATGATATCAGTTATTTAAATCTGTTCCTGTACTATTTTTTAAAACATCAATTTTATGTGTATGATTGTTTTGCTTGTAGTATGTGTATCGTGTGCATGATTAGTGCTTGTGGAGGTCAGAAGCAGGCAAAAGATCCCATGAAATTATGGAGGGTTATTGTGTGGGTGCTGGGAACAAACTTGTGATCTCTGAAAGATGCTCTTTACAGTTGGGTCAGCTCTCTGGTCCCCATGCTTAGCCCTTTTCTGGAAATAGTATGCCTGTGATTTTTCTTTAGAAATTAAGATGATTCCCTTCACATCTCAGATCATATCAATTCTAAGCTATTTCTTATGTTAGGGCTTTAATCAGTATGTCTTCACTGGAGAAAGTTTTGTTATTAATATGCAAATGAGTGCTGTAAAACAAATGATGCTTTTTCCCAAACCACGTTCAATTAACATACCAAATAACTCTACATGTTCTCCCATCATCAGAATCAATGTTTCACGTGACAGATTTTTTTTAACACTTCTTAAATACCAAAAAGAAGAGCCCAATAATGCTGTTATTTATTTCTATGACACACATGCAGAGCATAGAGAATGAAAAATAGCCCAGAAAGCGTCAAATATGTCACATATATATGAGATCTAGACATGCACTTCTTTATTCTTCTGGGTTGATTGTTAAGTCAGATGATTTATAATTACCTTAAATGGGACACTCCACATTAAAATTGATAATCCTCTCCATCTTTCGTATTAGAACAACAAATTAAGTTCTCTTTTATCTTCTAAGTGAAGATTATTTAAAGACAACAATAATAACAGCAACTAACAATTACCAATGATAATTATGGCAGAGCAGAGGCTAAGAATTCAGACTCCCACCTACAACCAGCTCAGAGCTGAAGCAGCTTGAAGAACTAAAATTCAAAATTAAAGATTAACCCCAAGACATCGTGCACAGTTTGTGATAAATGATAAACAGATTATTCTATCTCTCAGCACATTGCATTTTCTTATCTAAAGTATTATCTACTCAGATCATTACAAAATAAAAATAATTTGAGTTGAGGAATGATTTAATAAAATTTATTTATTCAGTTACAGGCACTTACCACCCACTAGATTGAAGAAACTATTAAGTATTTGGGATTGTAAGTATGGAAGAAGACAATTTTTACTACTCAATGTGGGTTTTACATATTGAATGTCACTTTAAGAAATGTGATTATAATTCACAGTACATGTTGCAAGCAAATGGCTATAAAGATCAAATTTTCAAGCTAATGTCTTTGAATTGTTACCTATTTCACTTGAATTTTCAATCAGACAAACATATCAGATTCTAATATAATGATGAATGCAGCAGTGCGCTTGTTGACCAGTTTATCCATGACCTTACTATTTACTGAGAGGTTTTAACTTACCACAGTTTTCCCTACATAAATGGCGGGATGACATTCCAGCCCCATTTCTAACACTCAGGGAGAATACAAACCTAATAATAACTCTTTCTGAAACACACAGTAGTATGAGTGTCAGTGCCATGAAACAAATCAAGATAAATTCTCCACAAGCAATACAAGACTTTTATTTCTTTAAAACATACATCTTACCCCAAACATTAGTTTGAAAGTCTATTCCTGCAGAATACAATGTAGAGAAATTTTAAATGAGAAAGTGGAGTGCTTAATTACATTTCACTTCATCCCATCCACAACAAGAAAGTCACTATTTAATATTTAAAGCATATCACATTTCAGTTCAATAATTCATATATAAGATAAAATTTTTGTCACAGGTGTGATTGAGAACCAATAAATGTTTTTATGCAACAACAAATCAGAAGTCCAACTTCAAAAGTTATTTGCTCTAACTATCCTTCAAAGAGTACTACATTCACTTAAGACATCACACTGTGCTTTTTATATGCATATTTTATATTTAGCTGTAGCAGAATTTTGAAGACTATTTACTTTTACATAAAATAAAATAAAATAATAAAGAAGACAAAATCCTAGAGATAAGAAACCCACAGTCCTATAGACACATATATTCCCACTTTATTTATTTATTTTTCTCTTGATGCTTAGAAGAGGGAGGGAACATTGGGGACTGTCTCAATAAAGCCAGTGACAGTTAAACTAAACAAATGAATCCTTGATAGGATATTTCCAACTATTCAGGTATCACCCTTAATATCAATCTTAAATAAAATAACATTTCCAACACTCAACATTTTAACAGAGTAATATATTTAATGCAAACTTTGGATTCCATATTGTGGATACAAAGCTGGCTTCATTGTAATTTTTAATTGACAAGTGCCTTTTCTTTGTTTTATAATGTATAGCATGCTTTGAAGAATATATGCAATGTGAAAAGTTGAACTTAGCTAAATAACAAATAGATTCCTTCACTTACTGAGCATTTGCTAAGTGAAAGCACTTATCCACTCTATTCTGAAGAAGACAATACATTGTCATTAACTGTAGTCACTTGCTAGATTACATATCTCTTGAAAAACAATACTCCACTTAAATTTAACTATTCATCCTCTGAGCAATATCTTCCTATCTGCTACTTCCTGTTTCCCTCCTAGGAGGTATTCAGCACACTGTTTTCAAAACTCAAATAAATAAAGAGTGTTAGACTTGAAATTATGAGTATCCTTCTGATCCTGATTTGTTTCATTCAATCATAATAAAGGTAACTATTTCTTTGACTTCAGAATAAATCTCTCCTTGTATCCTTTCTTTTTGTTCTTGGCTTTATTGTAGATATTCTCATCCACAAAAAAAAATGGACTCATCAGCATGTATTAATATCACTCTTGGGAAATTTAACGGATTCTAAATATTTAGTTTCAGCAGAAATCATTCTATATGATTTAAAACTAAAATCCAGTTATTTGATAAATATTTGAGATGTATCAACTTAATTGATTAGTTGCAAAGTATAACTGTCCCTCAAATCCACTTCTCTAAATTTCTTTTTCTCATTATTATTATTATTATTATTATTATATTATAATCATCTGGTGACACACCTCAACAAATACAATGATCATTTAGTTCATTAGTCAAGATAAAAAATAAACATACTTTTCAATCACATTATAGGTCTTTAATATGAATCCAAATTTATCTACCTTTGTTTTATCATTTATTCATAAAGGAGCCAAATACTGTTGATTTTCAAAAGAACTGAAATGGATGTTCCAATGGATACATAGCAGACAGAGGGGTAATGAACATAAGACAATACACCCAGTCTGCTTTACATATTGAAACAAAAAATGTAAAGTTCTCTGTCTCTTTGCCTGTCTTCATCACATACACACACAAATTACACAAACATACTTTTTTTTTGACATGGTTAGTTATAGTAATACTGCCAAACACTTCATTATCTCATCTCTCCCAACAGAAAATTGGGAAATAGAAAATTTCTCCAATCTTTGAGTTTAAATTCATTCATGTGACTTACTTGTGCCAGTAGCTGAAACTAGAAAAGACAATGATTATTCATTTCATATCTCTGACATGCCTTTACTATTTATTCATTTATTTATTTATTTATATATTGCATGCCTTCTAGTGCCCCTGAAGTAAAGAGCTTGTCCAAGCTGGGCAATGACTAGAAGCTGAATAGGAATTCTGAATGGTTAGGAAAAACTTTCAGCTTAAACTCAATCAAGACACACAAATAAC
This sequence comes from Sigmodon hispidus, assembly GCA_004025045.1. Taxonomy (NCBI): domain Eukaryota; kingdom Metazoa; phylum Chordata; class Mammalia; order Rodentia; family Cricetidae; genus Sigmodon; species Sigmodon hispidus. Next base: position 165,419 of record PVIH01002816.1, read on the forward strand.
TCTATGGTTTTGAGAGCTAAAGAGCTGAAGCTTTGTATACTACTAAGGTTGAATCGATTAAAGAATGACAGAGGCTGATGGTTAAATGATTTTTGTGGGTCTTGTTTGTTTTTATAGAAAATAAATTATGTTGATCGCAGTAATCCAAGCATTATTTTATTACATTCCCTAGTTGCATTCAACTTTATTAAACCAAATTCTTTTTTTTCTTTCATTTTTCATCTTTGTCATAGTCTAGTCAATACTAGATTGATATAAATCTCATGCCATATTTGTTAATGTGAATATACAATTAATTTCAACCATTAATTAAGTTCCACACAGGCAGGAATATGTAATTTCTGAGTAAAATCAGGATTGAATAAAGTGGCACAAACAAGATGTGTTAGTCTTCCAATGCTTCCATCAAGCGAAAGTTTTGATACTAGTTTGACTAGTAATATCTATGCAATAAAAAGATGGTTAGGCAAGCAGAGTCAGTTAGAGGAAATCTGAATTATGTGATGGGACTTCAAATGAGAAAACCTAGACTACCGAATGTGGACCTGGTTGTAACAGGATATTTATAAAACAGGTCATTTCTACAAATGTAGCAAGTATTAATCACTTTATTTTTGTGATATGCTGTACATTTAACAAAATCATCTGGAATATAAGAAGAGAGAGCCACCCACAGAGCCAAGGTAAGAAGGTCAGGGAGTGGTGACCCACACCTTTAATCAAATCACTAGAGAGGCAGAGATCCATGTGGATATCTGTGAATTCAAGGTCAAATAGGCAGTGGTGGCAGAAACCTTCAGTCCTAGTTCTGGTAAAGTGGAACCAGGCATGGATAACTGAGCAGAGACAGAGGACAAAGGAATTCAACTACTCTAGGCACCTCCTTTTTGGCTGAGGATGGAGAGGTTTGGAGTAGGAGGATTCCTGGAAATATGTCTGAGAAGTTGGCTGGGTGAAAAGAGGCTGTGATTTGTTTGTCTATCTCTCTGATATTTCAGCTTTTTCCCCAATATCTGGCTCTGGGTTTTTATTATAATATCAAATAGAATTTATGTAATACATTATTTAGCTATTTGCCTCATAGTTGGTATAAGATCAGTTGGTTCGATGGCTTTAGGTAAGATGTGAAGTGACACTTCATGGATAAATGGCTAGGAAAACAAAATCCATAATGACATGTCTAAGAAGCAAAAAAGTATGAGTGGTGGCAATGACTCATAGATTCCATTCAAAGGCATACCAAGTATGATCTAAATAGCTTCTTCTCTACAATAGGAATAAAATATAGTTCTCATTTCTTAAATACACTTACAATCTACTCACAGACAAGTCTGCATGCATCATGCAGTCTAAAAAGAGACTTAAATTAGAACGTTTGGGATACTGTATTCTAAGTGTATAACAATTTCATAGTAGATTTCCAAATTATAAATTCTATAGTGTTGTGTGAAAAACCAATTAAAATATATATCTTATGGTATACTACTTGATCCTGTTCTGCAGTCTTGGAGCTGGTAAGAAACATTGTAAATTTCTAACATGAATAAAATATGACATGATGTTTGATATTAAATCCATCTTTTTCCTGCTAAGAAAAAGTATCTTATGCAGTTGTACCAAGTAAAAGAGAACAATGGTTTGGCAGATTCTGAACTTGACTAATAAAATATATTAATTAAAAATCTTTTAAATAAACATTGTCAGTCTCAGGTTATGAAGAATAAAAATAGCCATGAATCTATGACTTGAATTTATTTTTATGCTATTTGTAATTTATTTAAATAAAATACAACCATGGAAAAATAATGTATAGGTAATACTGAGCAAGCAAGTGTCAAAATATTTATAATAAATGGGACCTTTGAAAAATGTTGCATATGATTTTTGCATCCCCTTATTTGGCAATGATTCCATCTAGCAATTGAATATTTCTGTTATGTGGGGATTTAGCTGTGTTAAGTAGGTACTTTTTCTCTTTGTTCTTTTCTTGGTTCAAAAACCTGTGTTTCGATGTCAAGATAACTTAATTGAGACATAAAAAATTGAATGTTCCTATTTCAAAAATGTTGTAGGTCTTCAAAGAATAACCTATTTATTGAAGCCACAACAATATCTATTTAATGACATCTTTCTTGATGACTTTATATAATTTCATACAACTTTATACAATTTTATACATGTTATACCAGATATGTCTCTATTGTTCTCTATTTTCTTTCTTTTATTTTCATCATTCATTGTATTTAATTCTTAGAAGTGGATGGTGCAGTAATTTACTAATCTGCTCTTCAATGACTGTGCTGAACATTGTCACTTGAAATTGTCACACTCTCCCACTTCAACTATCACTTATGTTAATTTTAATCACTTTGAACTACTAGTCCCGAAACAAAACATATCCTGAACTCTTGGAGTAATTGTTCTCATCTTGCTAGATTCATTCCTTAGAATTGTTCAATTAATTCTATTATCAACTTTGTATCTTGAATTGCTACTCTCAGCAAAAATAATGAAACTGAAACTGATCCCATTCTACTCACAGTCAAATATATCATTAACTGGAAGTTCTGAGAGGTAGAAAGTATATGCAACAACAAAAAAAAAATAGTTAAAAACAGCTCCTGGGGAGATTTTAAAAACATCTAAAAATCTCATTAAAAGAGGCAAAGCATCATATTTCAGATAAGGGGTAATATATCAAGTTATTGAAAATAAAGTGATTTTTTGATATTTTTAGACAATAAAATCATAACCTACCATTAGGATAAAGGATAGCATTAAAATGTATACTAATATGAATCATATCGTATAGAGATAAGAAAGAGTATAAAACTACTCTATGCTGGATGAATGCTAAAATTTCAAAAGGACCATCAGGTAAGTATTCCATGGTTGTTACTACCAAATGCAACTCTATAGGGAAATCTCTGAAGGACATCTTAAAACCGCCGGGACACAGAACTAGTGCTTGAATTTATGATTAACTCTACTCCAGGATAAAGGAATTTCTATTTTTCATACGAACTGCTAATCATCATGGTGTATTTACTGGTTTGAACATCACTGCTCCCAGAAAGCAGAATCCAGTCCACTTTAATTTCTAATACATGGAGCACTATCTTCTTTCTTCTTTCTTCTCACAGTCGTTTTAGAAAGAATCTCCAAGCTAACAACATTTTCCCTTCATTCAAGTACAAACTATTTCTCACAGTTGAAAGCACTGTCCCCTATGGACTGCATCTCCCCTGGCCAGACACGTTTTGCATTGTTTTGCTGTCAGTCATTCTTTCAGTAGTAATCGCCTATCAATTTCACAACTCCTGTCAAATGGTTTTATGGCGCCTACGATTTATGAGGTAGGAACTGCTTTCCAGAGTGAAGCATCAGTTTCGAACACTGTTTACAGGATGAGGAGCCGACTCGGTGCCATGCTAGCGGTGATTACCCTGAATGCTATTTAGTAGTTTGAACAGCTTGAGATTTAGAGGCAATTCTCTCTGTACAATCATCAGACAAACTCAGCATGTTGGATTTTTTTTTTTGCCAAAGGGGTGAACAAACAAACATCTCAAAGTTCAAGAGGAGCTGTTTCATAATTCAAAATCTATTCTCATGTACTCCGGCTTTATCAAGGTAGTGCTGACAAATTACAGTGGTGCATGTATATAAACTATATGGTATGCTTTGATCTATGTTGTTTGTTTATTGATTCCCACAGTCAAGCTAAGTAATATGCCCATTACCTCAAATCATTACCCACTTTTCTGTGGAGAGAACATTTAACAGGTATTTCTAGAGCAATGTATATATCGTATTTTAATTATACATACAATGTATGAGATATGCCTTAACTTTCTACAACTTATTTAATTTCTGTCTGAAGAAGAATTGAATTTTTATTGTATTTTTAACAATTTTTTCAACAGCCTCATGCCTCTGGAAAACAGCATCCAAATCTGTGTCTCAAATTCTAATCTTTTTAAAATTTCAAGATGCAAATATTATTTGAGCAACAATGTATGGCAATTCAGAGTTTATTCTTGGTCAAGCCTTAAATAATGATACAAAGTTGCTTTTAGTTTGTTTTTCAACTGCAATTTTACCTTATCATCTGACCTTAAATAAAAACATATAATCACATATCTAATAATATTTTAAAGAAGTCTCAATACATTAAATGAGAATTGGGCATTTTGTTAATTAATGAAAAGCTATCAATGTAGGACAAATAAAACAAGTCTCTAGAAAGAGATTAACTATGTGTGGGTCTCACTTGCAAAGTTAAAGTACTTTTAGATTATTTTTGCATCATCATTAGCATTTATTCTGCTTTCTTTCTCACCAATTTCCCCAGAACAGCAAAGAAAATGTTTGTTTTATAAACCCTATCAAATCTGAAGTCAGTTTCTACTAGAGATGTAGGTTTTTAGACTGCAATACTGATTCAGAATATCCTGAATTTTTTTAAATGCATCTGTACCTAGAGTAATTTCCTACAGCCTCTTATTAATGTCATCATAGGAGAGTATTCACCATATTTGTCATTAAGAATCACATAATAGAGACTGCAGACATAAAAATAAAAAGATAATGCAGCACCTACAGAGCTATTATCCTTACCCATTCTAAAGGGTTATTGTAATGTAGTTTTAAGTGGACAGCTATTATTTATGTAGCTATATCTAATAATGCTCATTTTCTGGTCATGGGGCGAGCTGGGCATCTGGCCATATAGCAAATTTATTTTATTTTAGTTTCTTAAAATTTCCTTAAAATCCATGGCACCATGACCCAACATCAGGGATAAAGAATTGTTAATTTTTGCATCCCTATCTCAGTAATACTGGAAGGCAATAAAGCACAATATCCTCCCACACTCAAATTTTAAATGTCTATCTTTTCTTATTCTTTGTAATAGGGCAAGGTCCTGAAAGGTCCTCAGTCAGGCACTTGAAGTGATTGACCTTCACATGTCTCTTCCCAGTTACTCCTGTTAACACTTCCTGTGCTTTCTACAGCATTAGAGCAGAGAGAAATTCGTCCTTCATTCTTATCATATCCATGAGGTCAACTCATGTTATACTTTTATCTACTGACTTCATGTAACTCTGGAGAACCAGGTAATATCAGAACCCAGTGAGCAGATAAATAAGACTAGGAGAAACATTAATAGTCATTTTATTTGTTGTCTCGAGGGTGTGTGAGATGGAGGTAGTAGACGTGGGTATGTCTTGAAATTAGAATTTTAACTAGACATCTTTAAAAATGAAAGATTTGACTAAAAACGGTTATCATTGAGTCAGATGTGTGGTTCTTCATGGAAAGATACTGGACAAACCTAGGTCTTAATTTTATCCCTGAACATCATTTAAGTTTGAAAATCCAAACCAATTACAAAAAGTTATTTATGAAAGTAGAAATATTATCATTATATGTAGACTATTTTTCATATTATATGACATTTATAAGTGTTTTGCCAGTGGAATCATTTTGTGTGTTCTGGTATATGTGATTATGTTTCCCTTATTTACAAGTAACTCAAAAACTAACCTCTAAGTTTTAAAAAGTCATTTGTTGGTTTATGTCTATCCTAAAAATAACAAAATTATCAAATGTTTTCCTCCAAATTATTTTAATTTATGTAGATTTGACTTCAGCCCTTTAGGATAAAATTTAATAAATTATTTTAAAAAACAAACAACCTAGGTGCCCCTCAACTGAAAAATGGATTAACAAACTATGGTACATCTACACAATGGAGTACTACTCAGCAAAAAGAAAAAAAAAATGATATTGTAAAATTAGCCAGCAAAGTGATGGATTTGGAGAATATTCTCCTGAGCAAGATATCACAAAACCAGAAAAATAAGCAGGGATGTACTCACTCATTAGTGGACTTTAAACAAAAGGAAAAGCATGTCCAAGCTGCAAACCACAACCGTAGAACAGCTTGTGACCTGAAACACCTGGGACCAGCACCTTGGAGCCCATTCCCTCCAGAGGAACACCTGACCTAGTCTTGATGTTGGGGTGAGGAAAACGGATCTGCCTGGAGTGGATGCTGAACTAAGCCACACTGGGGCCTTGGGACCTCCTGCCCTTGCTGAAAAGGACATAAAGAGATGAGGAGAAAAGAGAGAATGACTGGCATAGGCAGGAGGGGGAAGGGAGTTTTAACAAGGATAAAAAATATGACTTTATTCATAATCAAAAAGAAAAATATTATCAAAAACAAAAAGAATTCAGGAAATAGAGGAAGGAGGATGAGGAGAGTTATCTTATAAGACAACTTGTCAATTGTCAAGTCTATATTCATACTTTAAAATAACTGACATTCAAATAAGTATATTTATCCCTTTTATATTGATAATATTAACAGTAAATATGTAAGATTGCTGTGATGCACCTGAACTCTCAACTTCTGTCGACATGTAAAAACCAAAGAATAAACATAATTCCATGCATATCTTAAGAGATATATTTTCTAGAAAAGATATTTAATATTAATAATAGAATAAGGATGTGGATTTATGGGATAAAAACGAAAAAATAGTAAAATATAGACAAAAATTAAAAGTACAACTTTTCTAATAGAAATTTACATCCCTTTAAAATAGGATTTATTATATCACAATAGTTTTGATCTCAAGCCAATATGATAGCTTATTTCAGAAAATTCATAGTTTGTTTTTTTTTTTTTTTTTTTTTTTTTGAGGAATGTGACTGTAGTCTCATCTGGTAATATAGTCCTATGGTATCCAATTTGTCTGTCCATTAGCTAAATACTGCTATGGTTGGTTAGCAATTCTGCCTAATGTGAGCCTTAGAAATCTGAAGAATCAGGATGCAGCTAAGCTTCTGCCGTCCGCCAATTCTTTAGGTGTCACTTACCTTGTTACACCAAACTTGTCTGCAGTAACATGGCCTCGGAAAAGTAATTAAAATCAAAAAGAAGATCTTATCTGATAGGTGAGGCAGAAAATAAATCTACTAGAAAAATATTTATTAATTGCTATATTTTTTAGTCAAATGCTTTCCTTAGATAAGAATGCATTTCACAGCGCCTGATTAAATAGAATCACTGCAGTTTTAGGATTCATTGGTAGTAGCATATTTAAATGAGTAATTTTTTTTAATTTACAGAAATTAAATTAGAAACAATCTAGGATACATTGTGTTACAGACCATTTCAAAGATATCAGACTCAATTTCAGGCTACAAAAACCCAAAGAAGGCAAGAGTATGGCCCTACTGACCTTTAAAATATATTTATAAATTCTAAAAATGTAAATCTACTAAATATAGCACCAGTAGAACAACAATCAATAAGTGGGACCTCCTGTAACTAATAAGCTTCTGTAAGGCCATAGATACAGTCAATAAGACAAAACAACACTCTACAGAATGGGAAAAGATTTGCACCCTACAAGTGACAGAGGATTGATCTCTAAAATATATAGAAAACGCAACAAACTAGAGCCCAAAACTCTAAATAACCCAATTAAAAAATGGGGTTCAGAACTGAAAAGTGAATTCTCAGCAGAAGAATTACAAGTGTCTGAAAGGCACATGAAAAAGTGCTCAACATCTTTAGCCATCAGAGAAATACATCTCAAAGCAACTTTGAGATACAATCTTACATCTGTCAGAATGGCTGAGATTAAAAACACAGCTGACTCTTTTCCCCATCACTTTATCTCCTACCTAGCAAGGTCAGGAGGTCCCAAGATCCCAATATTGCTCAGTTCAGGATCCACTCCTGGCAGACCTGCTTTCTTCATCCCAACATCAAGACTGAGTCAGGTGTTTCTCTGGAGGGAATGGGCTCCAAGGTGCCAGTCAAAGGTGTTTCAGATCCCAAGCCATTCAGGAGTTGAGTTTTGCAGCTTGGGCATGTTTTTGATGGATGTCTGCGAGAGTTTTGTGTGTGTTTGTTGTCCTTTTTCCCCAGTGATAATCCTTTGAGTTTCCATTTGGGGACTGTCCTCGTCATTCTCTGTCCTAACAAAATGGGGAGAAGAGAGAGTAACTGGGATGAGTGGGAAGGGGAAGGGAGTTTGAACAAGGGGATACGTGGATAAAAAATATGACTTTATTCATAACAAAAAAGGGGAAACCCCCAAAAACTTAGAATGTTACATGCTTAAATATTGTATTAAGCTACACATATTTCATGACTTAATAAAGCACTATCATTACACTAAAAAAAAAAAAAAAACAAACCAAAAACAGCTGACAGCCTGTGTTGGAGAGGGTGTGGAGCAAGGGGAACACTCCTCCATTGTTGGTGGGACTGTAAGCTTTTCAGCCACTCTGGAATGCAGTATGGCGGTTTCTCAGAAAACTGGGAATCACTCCCCTCAAGGACCGAACAATACCACTTCTGGGTGTATACCCTAAAGATGCACATTTGCATTCCAAAGGCTTTAGCTCAACTATGTTCATTGCAGCACTATTCATAATAGCAAGAACTTGGAAACAATCTAGATGCCCCTCAATTGAAAAGTGGATTAACAAACTGTGATACATCTACCCAATGGAGTACTACTCAGCACTAAGAAAAAGTAATACTCTAAAATTTTCAGGCTAACAGATGTATATGGAGAATATCCTCCTGAGTGAGGTATCACAATCCCGGAAAGAGGAGGAGGGGATGTATTCACTCATTAGTGGACTTAAAAAGAAATTTAAAAAGAGAGAAAGATGCCATATACACAAGAGCTTAAGGCTAGGACATAGGTAAATGACACATTGATGACCTCTGGCAGGGGTGTGGGTGAGGAAAAACTTGTTTTCTTTAAGGATCTGGCCACATGGAGTTTAATTATGCTCCAATAAGTAAATGAGCAGTATGAATGAGCGTTTTTGTAAATGGGGAGATAATAAGAGTGAGCATGAATCTGAGAGGTTTGATAATTGAGTTTGATGAAGTGCATGATGTAAAATCACCTAATAATAAATAAATACATAAATAAATAAATAAATAAAAAGTCTAGATTGTTCTGTTCTACTATACTGCCAAAAGCAGGGTTGCTTAAATGCCAGCATACCTTGGGTTAACACCATCTTGGTGGCTTCACCTCCAGGGTTCTGTTTGAGAAGATTCAAGTGTGACTCAAGAATTTACAGTTAAAACCTTCTCAATAATATGGAGGCTTGAAGTCTCAAATTTGAACAGCATCTGTGTTTATAATAAAATTAAAGAGTTTGTGTGAATTTGTGTGAGTGTCTGTATATACACATATACACACATGTTTGCATGTAAGCATAACATTTAGGCAAACACAGTAACCTTTGTGGTTTTAGTATCCATTGACTGCAGAGATCAGTGATCCATCTTCTTCCTCAAGGTCATCTTTTTCTGCCTCCTTGCACTCCTCTTCCTTCTTCTTGTCTTCTTTCCCTCACTGTCTCTTATTTTTCTTCTTTAAATTAATTAATTTATGTAGGACACAGGGTGCAGAAAAAAATGTATCAGCTATAGACTTAACTTCAGTGTTGTCCCACATTTTATCCACTCATCATCTTTCTGGCCTTATCACTCCTCACATCCTCACTTTGTGCCTTTCACAAGCAAGAACTCCAATGTGCCATTAACCTACAGACTTAGTCTTTTTTTATTGAATTCTTTGTACTATATTCGTGTTAGTGACTCTTTGTCACTGCGACAGCATACCCGAGAAAGTAACCTAAGAAAAAAATAATTTGTGTTGGTCCATGGTTTCAGATATTTCAGTCGATGGATGCTTGGCTTTCCTGCTTCAGGTATCATTCATGATGGAACAGGACATCATAGCAGAGTGTGTGTCTATGCAGTAAAGTACATCGTATAGCAAACATAATTCAGGGAGAATGAGACAAAGAGACCAGGGACAAGAAATGCCTTGAAATGTCCTCAGTGGTCTCCTTCTTCCTCAGCATCTAGGCTCTTTTTCTTAATAATCCATTCAGCTAGTAGTGTATTACTGTACTGCTCCACATCCTGCTTTGCTTCTCCATTGCTGGGACAAATCCCTGTCACTACCAACAACTTAAGAGCAGAGGATTTATCAGGCTTACATAACCTAGATCACAGTACTTTGCTAGGAATAGTCAAGTTAGGAACTCAAAACAGGAGCCTAGAGGCAGTTAGCATTGGATGTGTAGGGAAGGTGCTTATTGGCTTGCCTTCGCATGGATTGTTCAACTTGTGCTTTTGTTTCTTGTTTTGTTTTATCCCAGGACCACCTTCCAAGTGATGGCATCACACCCAATATACAGTGTTCTCCCACATCAGTTATTCATAATAAAAAAGTCCCACAAACTTGTCTAAAAGATGAATATTTTCTCAACTGAGAATACCTCTTCACAGAACAACCAAGTTTGTATCAAGGCAGCAAACACCATCCACTGATGAAGCTTGTGCCCTCATAATCCTCAAATTTCTCAGAAGCTCACCCTTAAGTAAAAATCATGAGACTTCAGGAACATTTTTAGGTTCAGTTCATAACATTTTATGCTGAATTATATTTAATACTCTTTTAGAGTCATATGGCCAAAATCGTACTTGGCATTTTTACCTCTGTGAATGGAAGAAGCTAAGTTATTTTAAGCTTTATTTTGATTTTGCTACATAAAATGTAATATAACTTGGTATTAAACACATGTCAGATTCTTGTTCTTTTGCTAAATTTTCATTCCCAACTTTAAATTATTTATTCTTTGCATATTTTCTAGAATGCATTGCATATAAAAATTTCCGATTCTATAAACTATAACAAAATCATCTTTAAAATCAAGTACACCATAAAATATTTTAAATAATTGTGAGGATCAGGGAAGTCTGTTACACTTCAATTTTTTAAGTGATAAGCATGTATTATTAATTCTGAGACCATGTTTTAAACAATATTATTTAATAAATACATATTTCCCTGGGTGAAGTACTACATACTTTTTATACAATTGAATTCGTGTGTGTAGTTATAATGCTTAGATTTATGTCAATTTGACACAAGCTACAGTCACTGAATAAGAGGGAATCTCAACTGAGACAATGGCTCCATAAGACTGGACTGTAGGCAAGTCTGTAAAGCATTTTCTTAATTAAGGGAGCAGGGCCATCCCATTGTGCATGGTGCCACCCCTATGCTGGAAGTTTTGAGGTCTATAAGAAAGAAACAGGGCAAGTTATGAGGAGAAACCCAGTAAGCAATACTTCTTCATGGCCTCTAAATTAGTTTCTGCCTCCAGGTTCCTGTACTGTGTGAGTTACTGTTCTGAATTTCTTCAGTGATAAACAGAGATTTGGAATCATATGCTCCTCTGTAAAGAAAACAAACAAACAAACAAAAAAAAAAAACCTCCTCCTCCTGCTTCTTTGGTTTGAGTTTTATCACAGCAAATAGAAACTTGAAGACAGAGTTTTCTACTTTTGTCATTGTTGATTTCTATTATCATCATCATTTTTATTTTGTGTTTTTATATTTTTCTCCTTAAATCATAGCCCTACTTAAGAAAAGTGTACCTATTGCAATGAAGATTTTGTTGAAATATATTAACTGATGGAAATTATCTCTTCAAATCTAATTTTAAGCAATCTTTCTCCTAGTTATTGTATTATCTTTCCTTGCTTTTTTTCTTATTTTCTTCATTTCTTTCATCTAATAAATAGAAGTAAAATTGTCAACAATGTAACCAGCATCGGCTCATTATTATATATCAATTGCATAGCTTGTGTTGAAGTTTACTAGCTACTTTGTTGAGTTTCTATGGATCCTGATTAATGTATGGTTAGCCCATTGTTGCTGTTTCCACTTCCGGGACCCAGCGCTGGCTGCAGAATCCCAGCGCTCTCTGGGGCAGGGGCAGGTGGACGCTGT